>JAPMOB010245597.1:0-28797 GCA_029875015.1 Lepomis gibbosus
CCTCCCACCACTACCCTTTTTTCCTTAGTAATCAAACAAGCTGTCAGACAGATATTTTAAATGTAGATAAGTAGAACATAAGCTACATACCTACATAGCTTTTGAAAACATTTGTTTTTTGCCATTTATATTAAATTTCCCTGAATTTCCTAAATTTTCGTAACAAATTACTCAAGATTTTTTAATGGCTCCTCCCGTGATCTTCTCTGCAGCTTCACACAGGAGCAGACTTGTGAGGAAAAGAGCACAAATCATTTTTCAGATCACAGTCTAATGTCCAGGGGAGCACCTAAACTGCAGCACAAGTTGGTGTGCTAGTCATGTACACATTTCTCTATAAACTCAGGCTTTGGTTGTTTCTGTGCATTGATTCATTCTGTAGTCCACAAAATAAATACTGAGGTAGGGATCCGGTATTGATACCTAATGTAGGGGTGCAGTTGCTGATATCCTGCTCATTGTTCAGGCTTTCTGGATAGTTTTTTGTCGTTCATCATCGCTGCTTTGATATATTGCAGGCTGTTCTCAACGCTCAAATGTGCACCTCAGGCTGAAAACACTGGGACGACAAACACACACTTACCAAATTATAGTGATAAAAAACAAAACAAAAAAACACATCTTGAGGAGAGACATGTAATCATGCAACTGTAAAGCCAGACAGAATGGAGTCAAATGTCCAGTGCTGTTTTCTTGTGTAGCATACAATAACATACCCAAAATGCATGAAAACAGCTTTGTTTTGGGAGTGATTGTGAATGTGGTTTCTGCTTTCTACAATAGCAGAAGCACAGATGGAGGTTCTGTAACACATTTTCCAGTACAGGTTGCAACTTGCAGTGCTCGACTGTAACTGTAGGAAAACTGTTGACAAATTATTTTGACCCTAAATAAAAGTGCAAAACACTGATTATTGTGCCATAAGTATAACAATAGTAATATCATAGAACCTTGTGAAAAACGTTCTACAGTGCAGGAATAAATCATTCATCTGCACCATGAGGTCTGTATTTTGGTCATAATATGCCCTTGTTGGTGCTGCTGGTGGTTCCTACAACAAGGCTGATTTACAGTGAAGCCCAGACAGAAAAAGAGTCTTTTTGTCTCTTTGGAGAATTGGTGGCTTTAAACTTGAAACTGCATGAACACGATCGAATATCGCCACACTTTCACTTAAACATGAAACATATTTAATTAATCAAGAGACAAGACCAGACTGTCACATTGTATGTCTTATTTTCGGCCTTAAAATCAATCAGTGTCTGGTTGTTCAGCTTGTTAATCACGGGGGAGCGGCAATGAGAATGGTGATCACTCGCATGTGTGGTGCGAGGCTTTGCCAGAGAGAGTGGCAGGCATGGGATGAAGAAAATTGGCTTGCCCAGGCGTTTACACGGGCTCCTTTGTTTGCGCAGTAGGGTAGGTGGTAACAGGGATTGGTTGTTGTGTGCACACGCAGGTGATGGAGTGATAAAGAACCGTCTTGGTCTGCTTTTCCTTGTCAAGTATCCGTGTGAAGCAAACTTCAAAGAAAGAATGCACCCTGTACCCTCCCTGAACACGTTGTTGTACTTAGTGGTTATCTTGTGCGTGTGAACACGCTTGTACACCTTAGAGTTTTGGGTGTGAATGTGTCTCTAGATATTGTGGCATGTCAAGGATCACTGTTTACCTGTCATGTGCCTGCACTATGGAAAATAATCAAAATAAAGCACAGTATTGTTAAACAAGCACCTGCTTTGTTTCCTACTATATCATAATGTTGAGCTGTTTCATCTACAGATGGGTCTCTGCTTTGTTATGGAGCATGTTAATAAATTGAATATAGCCTGTGCATTAAAGTTTAATTTCCTATCTGCATAAAGCTGTTGCAAGACAGTGGTGTCTGTGTTTTAATATGCTGAATTTCAGACATAATGTTAACAAAGTCTGTAGCTTACAAAAGCAAATTTCTGCTTCCAACTCTGTTTTTAAAAAAACATCCATGACCCATGTCCCTTTTCAAGAGCTGGTGACTTAGAATCAGTTGGTTTTGAAAGTGAGTTATCCGAAGCATGGCTGCAGTGTAATAATTAGGTTTCTGCTTTGTGTTTTTTTAAATACAGTCTCCTCCAGTGTTACGCTGTGATGGTTTCTAATTCTTTTCTCTTTTTTTCTTTCTTCAGATGAAGAGAAAGTTGGACCATGGCCCTGAGGTCCGATCTTTCCCTTCAGGAAAAAAGCCCTGCAAAGGCCCAGAGTATCCAAGGTAAAGTAATTTAGATTTCACCCCTAAGGCATCCCAGTTGCTCAACAGAGATGTACCATTCCCTAATTTTTCTTCTACTCCAGTGTTTTGCAATTGTTTCCCACCAAAGGGTCAAAGGGACTTTAGTAGAAATGACATTTTAAAGATATCATAGCTCATTTTTTTAGTGTTATACATAGATTAAATGAACCTACTGTGAAAAGAAATAAGAAAAAAATAGAGGTACTGTATGAACAAAGAATACTGTATGTTTCACGCAAAAAGAGGCTTCTCATCATATTGTATCTCAAGCATCCAGTCGGCAGCCCCAGATGTTTCTCTAACCCTAAATATTTAATGCGCGTGTTCACATGTAGCAACATTAAAATTCAGACTGAACACAGCCACTTAACTGTAAACGTTGCCATGTAACTGGCTCCGTCTCAGCTTCCTCTCCCATTAAAAATGAATCAATATTGAAATGGACCCCAGCTTTCCATTTTGCTGTCAGCAAGCAGAATCTGAAGTATCGAAGGTGCCAACTGGACGGTTTCTCCCGCTGCCCTTACATTACTATAGTACACGGGTTCCCTTTGAAGTCCTGTGGTGCTTTTCACATCCAGGCTCTTACAACAGGACTTCCAACAGAAATCTGTGGGATTGTGCATACTTTGAAGTCTGAGTTAAAAATATATCTTAGGAAGTACTTTTGGGAAAATATTTACATTTTAGTGTGTTGTGATTTTGACATACTGCACGTGATTCAAATGTGCTTCGCCTTTTGTGACCAACAGGATAACACTCAGTTTGAAACTAGAAAATGCAAGACAGGGTTTAATTAAGGAAATTAGCATAATATAAAAAGAAAACACAATTTGTATTGAATTTGCCCAGCAGAGTACACATGCTTTCAGCTGATGTTTTTATTGCCAAATCAAATCACTGATCAATCAAAGCAGTCATATGTAAAATGCTTCTAGTTTAAAGTGAAGCTATTCTGTTCTTAATAATTCTTGTCGAAAGCAGCACTTTCTCATCTTTTTCTCATCTCTAAGGCTCTTTGCCTTTGAAGGTCTCATATGATTTTCACTTTTAAGGGTTTTTCTGTCTTTAATTGCAGCCCGACAGGAATTGTCCCTTGTCCAGCCACACCCACCACATTTGGCCACATTAGAACAGCCAATGGTCAGGGGCAGCAGAGACGGCGCATCACCTCAATCCAGCCACCCACGGGTCTCCAGGAATGGCTCCGAACATTTCAGGTGAGCACAGTGGAGTTTTCTTTTTCTTTTTCATTTTACCCCATGGGCAACTCTGAATCCTCGAGCAAAAGCTCATCAAAAAGCAGATGTTACACCCAATCAATGTTCACTTAGTCTCAGAGATAATTGCTGCCTTGTTGTCCTGGCCCACCACATTACCATAGGCACTGTAGCGTGGAATTGGATTTAGCCATACCTGTATCAGACTAAATAGCAGAGTTATAACATCACACGTTTCTACCTTACACCTATGGTCTGTATTAAAAGTTGAACAGATGTTGCTTTCTTTGATCCTCTGAAATAAAGTTAAAGTTGCTGCACTATAATCTAAACCTATTATTACCATGTCATGTATGCTTACCACATCATCCAAGGACAGCAATGAAGACTTTGGATTTCTTTTGTGTCCATGATTAGCAAACACATTTGATCTGGTTTACTGTCAATGTCTGTAGAGGCAATAGACTGATATACATCAGGTAATAATGAATTATATAATATATTATAATTCACCCTATTTTTTTATATTCATTTTTGTATATTATCATTGTCTGTGCAGATGCAACATAATAGAGACATTTCTTTCATATTAGACTTCGGCTCTAATGACTCCAGACTTTATGGAAATAGGATGTCATTTAAACATATTAGCCTTGACAGGGTCCCTCTGATTTCCTATATAATAGTTTCCCATGGATTTCATTACCTAAGAGTGCTTAAACTCATTATCTTTGAATAGCTGGGCGAACCTCTGACACCTCATTGTTTGTTTTATGTATATTAGTCCGCTGGCCTGACCTGCCACAGTCTACTGTCTTTGATCTGGCAGCGCAGGCTACAGGCAGCTAAACCTCAAACGGACATTCTGTACATTCCCCAGTCCAGTCCTAGCCTGTAGCTCTCATTACAGAGGGAGAAACAACTACAAAGCACTATACTGAAGCTAGAAAGAATGTTTTCCACAAAAAAGTCCGGATACACACGGTCATGGCCAAATCACATATTACATTGAGATTTTAGGAAATGTGCTTATTTTACAGAGAGTCCATTAAATATAAAGCTAAGCTACTGCCGATTAGCTTAGCATTAAGGCTGCAAACAGTTACCATGGCTCTGTCCTGTGGTAACAAAATCAGCCTGGCAGCGCATCTAAATCTCACTAAATAATACCAAATTTCTCATTGGTTTTGCTTGAAACCTTTTCTAAGGCTAAAGAATTCAGTCATTATGAAATGAAGTGGGATTTTTTACAGCAGATACTGAATGTGATAAGCGGATCAAAAGAGGAACAACACTTGTGCATCAGTGAGCCAGCGTGAATTCCCAGCATCTTCAAATATCAGCACATCCCAAATTTTAACTCCTGGTTTGTGTTACAGCAGTTCTCAGAGGATTGTTGACAGGAACCAACTATGTTAAACTACCTTTAGTTTATCTTGGAAAGGAATACCTTGAGCTCTTCGGAAGTTTGATTTGAGATATTAAATATACCTGCAAAGTTTACAGCCCTGTAGGGAACAATGAAAAGCTTTAAACTTTTAAGGAACTTTTTGAACATAAAACGTTTATGAATATGTAACTAGAAGCTAGAAAGTTTTCTAGCAGTTTAAACAGAAGAATCCAGCCTCAGGTTGGGAACTGTGAACCTGTAGTGTTTAGAATTCTGTTCAAACAAAAACTACCAATAATTTATGGCAAAAAAAATATGTAACATATAAGTAGCCATGGCGTGGTCCTCCCAATGATAGGGAGGAGGTCTCTTAACCCCCTGATTACCTCCAGAACCACACCTCTGGCTATAGCTTTTAGCTGCCAAATTACAGGTGGTTTGTGTGTGCCAGACTTTTCTTCCTGCCTCGCAGCCTGTAATCATTGTTAGTTTTCAGTGCTCCACAGAGGAAAACAACTGCAGCTATTGGGTCCAACATGCAGTACAGTGCTACTCAGCAGCCAATGCAGGAGAAATAATCCCAGGGAGTTCTAATGTTTTTAATGGAGTCTGGTTCCTGATGTTAAAAATTTCCACTAATGTGTTGGCTGCTAGAAATAGGCAGGTGCCTCAAGCAACTCTGTGCCGCTGTTGAGGTCACGTAGGGAACATTAGCGTGTTACAGACACACTGCACAAGGCAGTTTGTCTCCAAGGCGCCCCAATCAAGGTAAAATAAGAGCTTACACAAGCTCGCTAAGGAGTCTACTTTGACAACGATACATTGGCACAATCGGCCCATAATGCCCCACTGCTATGTTTTTCAGTTAACACTGAATACTTTTACAGCTGTGCTGGGTGTGGCAAGCCAAGTGTGGAGATGCAATGAATATTCTGCTGACAATACACTAGTGTATTTCCACCTGTGAAAGCCAACCTGTAGCCAAAAAAGGAGAAGATGTTCTTCCCTTTTTTATTATGAAAACCTCTGGTGAGGATAATACTGAGAGAATACAGGCAAACAGTTCCTATAATGTTGTACTGATACCAAATGAGAAAAAACACTGAATAGCTATAATGACTTTACATTGAAACAATTGCAAAGTCCTAAACACAAGTAGATACAAGTTAAATTATATGAATGTTATGCTGTGTTTGAAATGTAAAGTAAGTGAACTTGCTACTCCTGAAAAATGTTTTTCAAATACTTGTTACCCAGCAGCAAAATGCATTAGTTCAATCTCTAATGGATGTCAGTGGTGAAGAATACCATTACATTAAGCTGTGATCTTCTCCTTCGTCTTTCGGCTTCTCCCCATAGGGGTCACCAAAGCGGATCATCTGTTTCCATCTCGCTGGCAAACCCAGCCCCACCCAACACCCGGCATGGAGATCTGATGATCCGCATATTTGATTTGGCGTAGGCTTTTTACTTCCTGATGCAAGCCTCCCATGTTTAGCTGTGATGAAGGTCTCAAATTATCTTGCATGGCTGACAGCCGGTGCAGCTCGGTACTTTTAATTAGCTACACCTTTTCTTTATACCACCATCACAACTAGAGTACCCTTGAACGTGCATCCTAACATCTGAGGTGTCAGGATTTCTAGAGCTCATCCTGAGTTGGCTCGTTAAATTCTCTTTTTTATTAGCAGAGTTGAGACTGTCATGCACCGTGAGTTGCTAGTTTCAGCAGGTCTGCCACCCCTTGCTAGCACTTGCATGCAACTGATTTAACAAAAATAAATCCAATCCAACTTTTCACATGTAGCGTAGCTTGCGTTCCTATCAAGTTTTATCGCACTTATTTTAAGTCAGGATTTAATTTAGAGCATGTCATTCTTTGAAACCAGTTTCCTTATCCTGTTGTGTTGCAGAGCTGGACTGGCCCAGAGAAGCTGCTGGCGCTGGATGAGTTGATTGACAGCTGTGAGCCCACACAAGTCAAGCATATGATGCAGGTGATCGAGCCGCAGTTTCAGCGAGACTTCATCTCCCTGCTCCCCAAAGAGGTGAGTTCCTAAATCCCTTTTTCTGTTATCAATTCACAACTTCATCTCTAGTCCTCGTCCTCCTATTCCTTTCGCTTCTGACCCGAGCTCCCATCGGGAATCCCTCGTGGTAGACATTGTTTTTAAGCCAGCATCATGTGACAAAGAAGGGGCTTCCTCGCCAGCCTTAATCCTGTCGCAGTCTTCCTTCACATCATTTAACGGCATCCATAGTGGGTGTTTTTGCTCTGCATCATAACTGACAATACAAATAATCTGAAGTGTCATACTGATGATAAGATCACATAAGGGATTCTTACAAAACAGCCGCGACCCATCGTGTCTGGTGTAGCTGATCAAATACTTAACACCTTGTCTCTGTCTGGCAGGTGTTAGGATGAAAGGGATGGGTTGGTGGCATAGAGAGTGAGGCAATAGAATGAAAGATTTCAAGTTGTCAGCACCACTTGCTCCAAAGCCAAATATACATCATCATGTGTGTTCTCACCAGGACACGAGCACTCTCTTTTCATTTTGTTTTCGGTTTCTCCTCCTGTTCCCTCTGACTTCTTTGGATAATCCCATCTCTCAGAGCTGCTGGAAATATATTGGCAGAGCTGTTAAGTAATTTTAACAGGACAATCCCTGTAGCCACGCTGTAGAAACAGCTGTAATTGAACCTATGAAGACAATCTGCAGAAGGCGGCGTGTCAGGCTTAAAAAGCAATCACAGACTCGAGCTCCATTCATAAAACTTTTAGAATATCCTCAAGCCTGGTAATGACTATTGGCTTAGACAGGCTTACAGGTGATAGAGGTGTGTCAGGGGTTGTGGGTCTTGTCTGGGCCAAGTCACTTAGAATAATCCTAAAACTTAACTGTAAAAAACCTTGATAATGATCATCAGTCAAAATGTTGTCCAAGAACTCTTGAACTGCGTAAAGTCTGATATTTGACAAGGAAAAATGACTGACGAATGAAGTGCTTGAGAACTTTAAGGTTACGTAAAGGTACAATGATTTTCAGATCAGGAGCCTGTGGCCACAAAGATAGGACTTTGACTTTCGCTTAAATCGAAATAAAAGTTAGATTTCAGATGGACGTCTAAATTCATCTGTTGCACAAAGCTGTCTGGTTCTTGAATATCTTAAGTAGGACTAGTCTGCATTGAATTCTGGATAAATTAAAACTATAATATGTGGCTGGCAGAAACTGACTAAAACCCTTATTATTCGCTTTACAACATTTTCAGAAGACCACAAATTATGAGCCATGTTTTCCTTTTTGAATATGAGGATTTCATGGTTATATGATAGGAAACTGAATATTTTTGGGGTGTGGATATTTATTCCTGTTATGTCTTCGAGCAATATAAAGGCTGGCCTAACACAACCAACATTGTAAACCAGTCTAAACTATCTTTGTGAAACCCACGGCAACATGGTGTTCATGACACCACTCCTGAATTTATCCCAGTGTCTTGTGGGTCATCATCATCTGGGATTACTAGAATATAATAGAAGAACAATATTTGCACAACGGGTTACACCTCATCCTGCAAAATGAACCTATAATCCTTCCCCCCTCTTTTATGATAATACAGAGCAGTCACGTGACCTAATCGTTAATGCACCGCTTTGTTTCATAGTTGCAGCAGTTATTGTGTGTTGAGAGCTTTGTCCAAATATATGCCTGTTTGAAAAAAACAGCAGACCATAGCATTTTCCCCCTAATACTCAGGTGTCCAGATTTATGCTCATTATACTAGGTTTTGTGTCATAGTATGCAGCCTTTGGCTTAACAAATAGTAGCCCTGACAGTATTATCTGCTGTGCGAAGCTCCTTTTGTGTATTTTTTGTTAGGCTCCAATAGAAATGTTTATTCGCTTCACGTCTACCCTTGTCAGTTAGATTCATGCACATATTGTGCACATAGTTTGTTTTCTTAGCTTTTCCTTTTTGTTATTATTATTTAGTCACTTCAAACTTAAAGTCCTCTTACATGATGTGTTTGTACTATTGTGAATAATGGGTCCTTTTTGTGTCTCCTTTTCCATTTACACTTATCGCATTCCCCATCCTTGTCTTTCAACAGCTGGCTTTGTATGTGCTGTCATTCCTGGAACCGAAGGACCTCCTCCAAGCAGCCCAGACGTGTCGCTACTGGCGCATCCTGGCAGAAGACAACCTGCTGTGGAGAGAGAAGTGCAGGGAAGAGGGTGAGTCTCAAGTCTTTGCAACAGATGTAGACAGACAGACAACACGCAGTCACCCAGTGGGAGCAGTCTGCAGCTGCCGCTGTGGTCGACACTGTGCTTGAAGATGTGGTTGTACCTGTTTTTAAAATAAACTTTTAGAAGAAAAACATGCGCCTGTTAGTCCAATCTGCTTCCGTCTCTCTCCTAATAGGCATCGATGAGCCTCTCCCCCCCAAGAAGAGGAAAATCGTCAAGCCTGGCTTCACTCACAGCCCCTGGAAGAGTGCCTACATCAGGCAGCACAGAATAGACACAAACTGGAGGAGAGGGGACCTCAAATCACCCAAGGTAGCTTTTCCTTCAAACTTCAATTCCCCAGAGTTTAGCTGATCTTATAGATCTGATATCAAATGACTTTGGTTCAAAGAAAGACAGTTCAATGACTGAGGTGTGAATGATGGAAAGTTAGTGACCGGTCAGGTCTGTGCTCCGCAGTGTAAGTGTTGAAAGATAATTGAGCTGTAGCACAGCAAGATCTTACTCTCCTTCAATCTAAAGACTATTTGTATTTCGCCAATTTAGAAGTTTGCCATAAAGCATGACCAGCATACTAGAGTTGATCCCTAATGGGCCTTGTGTGCTTCTTTTCAAACACCCTCGGGGTCATTTTAGGCCAGTGATGTAAATTTGGTTACTGTGCTCTTCAACTTCTTTTGCATATGCAATGTGCTCTGTACTTTGCTGAGCTAGCAGTCCTGTGACCCAGAGTCTATGCGCACACACACACACACACACACACACACACACACACACACAGCTCTGCTTAAAAAGCTGTGTACACCTGCAGCACTTGATGACATTTTCTTCTCCTCTCCTCTTTGACGTATAAAGCAACGGAGATGTGACATCCGTTCTTGCCATTTGCGGTGTCATTCCACATCCATCCTCCTCATTGCCCAATGCCCTTCTCATTGCGTCTCTCTTTATCCATCCAATCTAAAGGTGCTGAAAGGTCATGATGACCACGTGATCACCTGCCTCCAGTTTTGTGGCAACCGCATCGTCAGCGGCTCCGACGACAACACGTTGAAAGTCTGGTCGGCCATCACAGGAAAGGTATGGGGTCACCGAAGGCATGCAGTTCAAGTTAAATCAACATACATTTTTCTGACTTTCTGATTGTGAAGTGAAGGAGAGAGTCATTTTAATAACCACTTCATGATTCATTGTACATTTAGCTAAACATAAAAACATATCAGCTTTCCTCTCTGACACCTTACTGTATCCGCACAGTTCCTGCTAACCTGACACATAGTTATTAGTAACATTTGTCACGTAAAAACATCCTTGCAAGACTTCTATTTCAGTCTATTCTCTCCTCTTAGCCATTTTGCAGACTTGTTACACAGCACATGTCCGCAAGCGGTGTTAGTATTCATTGCTGAAACTGGTGCAGCCACACGGGCCTTGTGCTGCAGCTTTACACTGTGTATTAAAAAGAAAGTCAGTGGTTGGACTGTGTTGTTGGAGAGAGGTTCACAGATTGTTGTAAATCTCGGCGCTTTCACGCCTCAGTGTTGGACTCCATTTTCAAATGATCCTCCGTAAACTGCCGTTGCATATTTCTCTTTTCTACTTGATTCCTTTCACTATTACATGGCAAATAATTGATGCGGTTGTGCTGTGAATTTCTGCCGTTTCATTTCATCAAAATAAAAACGCATTTTAAAAAATCCCTTGGAGAAATTGATATTCTGCATGATCACACTGCAGTAGGCTTCTCATTCGGTTGGGCACAATCGACCAGAGAGCTTGCTTTTCATTGCTGCAAAAACTCAGTCTAACAGGTAGCAATGTTGGTATCCAGCCAACTGGTGATTACACGCATATCAGTCACAGCATTTGCTGATCTGAACAGATCCCGCCAAGGTCATCCGATATGCACGAGCACGATTTGGCTCTCCTTTACCCAAAGACAATTTTCTTGATGATAGGTTGTTGAGTTACAGCTACAGTGGCTCCATGTTGGTGGTGGAAATCTGCGATGAGTCACATCGCCAGCAGGCTCAACTGCTTTTCATGAAACTGTCCTGTATTCAGACTGACGTCACAGTCACACAGGATATTGTCTGTGGTTTCAACAATGTTAATCCGACTCAGAGTTGTTTGTTTACATTAGTAATGGGAAGGCGATGAGCCTAAATCCGTTTCTGTTTGGGTGCTGTATTCAGAGCACATCCCTCTCTCCGGATTTCATCTGTTTGCTTCCTTAGCTCTTGACACCAGAGAGAGAATCCCTCACTTGAGAGGAATGGCCAATTAAACCTAGTCGACCATTTCGGGTGAAGTAGCTGTCGATGCCAGTAAAACTGTAAAGTAAAGATACAATGAGATTACCAGCACCTGCATTTGTTTTTCTTCTTCGCTGTCAACATTCTTTATAGCCTTTGCCAGCATATTTGAGCACTTGATTGCTACGTTTTCCTCGCAGTCAGTCTTTCCCTGTGAAATGCAGGACTGTAAAGTGGCTATCAGTGATATGGAGGTGTTACACAGTTTGCGATGGCCCTTGGATGAATGCTTCTTGTGGCTCCTAATTCACGAGCCAATATCCATCTCTCTTGTCCTTCATATTGCCAGGATGTTCAAAAAATATCTACTCCTTAACCTTCCCTTTAAAAGTGATTTGTTTGACCTTGAGGAATCTTTTTTTTTCACATAAATCCTTTAACATGGAAAACTCTACTGAGATGCTACGTTCCTGTCTTCCAGAGGCTGTAGTGGGCTTTTTCAAAGCTAGAGTGAAAGTATCATATGAAACTAGATAGCCTAAGGCATTCATTGGTACCATGGCATGCTAGCTTGTTTAGGAAGGGGCCTAAATAACGCTCCAAATTTAGACTAAATTTTGCCGAGGGAAAAACTGGCATGGCCATTTTTATCCCATGCAGTATAAATATTATTTCTGCCTGTTCTAAAATGGTGTATAATATTGATATGGATTAAATGAGCCCATTTGTAGTCATGTGTGATGATGTTAGTCCCAATAGTAGCCATTTCATTGTAGTGAGACCCTTTTTTTAAAAAAGGATTAACAGCCTCATGAAAGTTTGCGACCACAAACTAGAGACCCCCTCTGAGCTGAGTGCATTCAGATGAGGCTTCAGATTATTTTCCAGGACAAAAGTGCTTGCCATTAAATTGCTGATACTAAACGTCATACAGAAACCTCCAAATGGCAAACGTCTTTCATACCAAATCACAGCATGACTTTTTCTATTACTCAAAGTCTTGGTGTCATCATGCAATATTTTAAAGGGATCTTTGACATTTTTTGAGTGTGCAAAAATGGTTAAATTTTGCACCGAATCTGTGTCAACACAAATAATTGCTGCAACATCTTATAAGACATAATTGAGCATGATAATGGCCCCTATATACTACTTAGTTACAGATTTGACTATCTCAAATACATTTTCAGATTTATACCACTTCTATGTGACATATACTGTGGACCTGCCTAACAAAATGACAAAAAAGGGATCTATGGTAGGGAAGGGTGGAGTGGAATTAACTTCAAGAAGATTTCGGCTACTTTTCCTCAGCTCAGCTTCTTACACGGAAGATCTTACTTAGAATTGGATCAGTAAGAGATTGCAGCATGAAGATCAACAGAGATGAAGAACACTGCTGTTAGTCTTTAAACGTTCTCCTTTTGAAGCCTGATGCCATTAGACTGAATAGGTGGTTTTCTTTTCTTTGCTCCATCACCTACATGCTCTGAAAAGATAGTATATTTGAGTTTGGGTCGTTTTTTTTTCTTTCCTTCGTAGGAAAAAGCAGTCCCTACAAATCGTAAATGAGTTTGGTGGACGATTATAGATCACAAGGGTAAATTGGCTCACACTCTCAGACATCCGCAGCTACATATGTCCTTTTCTTCAGAGGAGAGATTTGAAATGCAGCTCAGGCGGCTTCGACTGTAGGTAGAGGATTTAAATTGATGGGAAGGAAAAAGAAATTGGTCACAGCATAGACGAGTTGTGCCAGAGGTAGAGCAGCGTTAACACTTCTCCTCTGCCACTTGCTGCTTTTGCACAGAAACCTTGTGTTCAATTTAGAGCAATCAAAAAGATTCCCTTCTGATGGGACAACTTGGGGCGAATCAAATGGCGTTGCGTCACTTTTCGGCATCAAAATGTTCTCATGTTTTTGTCTCCACCCACAGTGTCCCCAGGCCTTTGCTAAATAGTGCATCAGTGATGATGCTGACAAGATTATAAAAGATGTTTCTATCAATAGTTGAATAAATCTGTTAAATATCCTTTTGTTTTTCTGTTCAAGATTTATTTGTAAATCATGTATTTTTCAAACACACCGGGTATTTTTTTGCACAGAAAGCAAAGTGTCCCATTATGTTGACATGGATTTAAATTATAAAACGTTAAACAAGTATTACCGTTGCTCAAGTGCAGTCTCGCCAAAGGTTCAACCAACACTATGACAGATATTTGCTAATGTTTCATCTTTGCAGCCAGCTTTATCCTGCCGTTGATTAATCTTGTTATATAAAAGACAACGAATTGAACCCATGCTGTGAGGCAATCAGGAAATTATTGTAGGAGCACATTATGTGAAAATGCCTCCATGCTTCTGAAAGAACTGGCCGTTGCTTAGTGATCAGGTGAGACAATGGGGATTTGATTGTGGGTGAAAATATTGCATCAGAGATAAAAATTTTATTTTTTCATCTGTTGGAGCTTGCATGTGTGGTTCTGACTTGTAGCGTGGAGGACTTTTTTGTTAACCGTTTTTTTCCTGCTGAAGAAGCAGGTGCTTAGATGATTCTTGAAGGCACCGTCTTCACCTGAAGATGTCAATCTTCCACTCACACAAACAGCCGTGCACATCTCATTGCTTCAGAGGTAGCTGCTTGGTGCTTAACAGAGCAGAGCATGCCCTTGGTGGTGCCTGTCAGCAGCAGTCTCAGCTGTCAGGCAGATCTAAGATGGCAGACCTGTGGACTGCTGTCGTTGCCAGTGACTGGTTTCCTCTGCCAGATACTTCAGCTGCATGGATACCCAGTTTACCGTCCCCTCTCTTTCACTAACCCAGATTAAAGATTGCTTTTGGAGCTGTGAACATAACAGGAATATTGTTAAGATCATTAGAGATGGGGAAATTACTACTTAAATTAACGTAATGAGGGATATCTAGCATTTATGCATGGGTGCATGTGACTGCACAGCGGAAGGTGTGTTTCGATAATAATCCCCTGTTAACTGTGTAGTTATCTGTGCTGACACTGCAGGGCAGTCTGTCAGTGTTACAAGTGAAACAGTAATAGTCATGGCCATGTCATCGAGTCAGCAGCTTAAGGAATGAAGAAAATGCAAACATTTTGCTGTCCTCATTCTCACTCAGAATATCTTTGTCTTCATTCAGTCCTTTCATTAATTGTCCTTATTCCTCCTACATTAATTCTGTTTGATAATCTGAGAACATGGTCCATCTTTGCAGTTGTAGGGGGAAAACTTGGAGAAGGATGCCTTTAGAATATATTACTGAACACAACAATTCTTAAAAATGATGGCTAGTATGGTGAGTTTGGTTAAACCACTGGTTTAACGCTTAGCTGTTTCATCATAGCATATATCATCTCCATTGTTGCTGTGGTTGTTTAATCTAAATGTAGTTACTGTTTGAACAAACCTACTTTGGAGCCTTGTTAAACAGAACGCTGCCAGCCAAGCAGAAACATGCTTTTTCCATCGCCATGTTAGAGGTACTCACAACCACGGACATCTGAAGTCTTTCCTCCTGTTCTTTCTTTCTGCACTGTAAAACTTTGAAATGAATTAAAAATAGAAAAAAATGGTAAACAGATAAGATAAAACTTAAGATTGCCTAATGTATCATGCCGTGTGAAGCTATAATAATGTAAAGGCTTTGACCTGAGGTAGTTTACTTCAACCTTTGCAAAACATTAGATGTATGCACCTTTAGCCTTGGTAAACTACAGTATATAATCAGACTTTCATGGTCTAGAGCTCTGTGGCTGCTGCACTTGATATTGTTTTTTCTTTTTAAATAAAAAGAAAATATACAAATATCAAGCATTGTACGAAAACACTCTTGTGTTCAAAACAAGGTCTTTCACAGGTCCATTAAAAGAATGCAAATCTTCTTTCACTCTCGGGGACAGCATGTTTGTTTCACAGACGGATAAAGACGCCTAAACCCTTCATTTCAGGTATTCTCTCTTCCCACGTAGTGTTTGAGTAGGCTCTTATCTATGATTCTTGTTTTTTAAACCTTAACCGCTGGCTTTGATTCACAAGAAAAATCTTGCGTCCTTGAGAATATGATTAAAATAAACTGCAGGCCTGTAGTTTAGTGAAGAAAAGCAAATATTTTTCTTAAATGTGGATTAAGATACATGTTGGACTGTAAGAGTGTCGTAAATAATAATATACCACAATAGTCCACAAATTAGCAATGTTTCTACCATATTTTCAATGTACAATAAGACAAATGTTTTTCCAGTGGCAGTATTTTCTTTTCACAGCTGTATAAACGCTAAAAGAAAGACCACGGTGATAAAATAAAAGAGACTTTTAACACGGTAGTGAGGTTGATTGCAGGGGCATGCCACAATGGTCCACAGTTAATGAAGTGATTCTCTTTATCACAGGACAGTGAAGGGGAAGACAGGCTGCAGCATCATCTTCCTCTTTCACTCGCTGCAATAAAACCTCTTACCCTGCGCCGCCATTCACTGCTTAGTAGCTTATCAGCTGCAGTCAGGGGGTCACATGTTGTACACTTCATCAACACGCTCCACTCTGAACCTGACATAACTACCACACTTGCCACTGACCTCATCCACAGTTCGCTCCTCTCCCCAAAGAATTCTAATTTAATGCATTTAGGATAATTAAATCGGTACAAATGAACAAACTGTGCAGACACAAATTCAATTGATCAGAAAGATTTCCATAACAGCTGTAATCAATAGCTAATCTACCATTCCTAATGAGGATGAATGGTTGCATTTCTTTATTGAAGACAGTTGTCAACCCTTTCTGCAAAGAAGATGAATCGCTTGCTTTTCCAACAGATAAGTGAAAGCTCGGGGAGAACTTTTGTCCCAGTACAGTAGCAGGTATGGAAGGACTGAGCTCCTCTTTCCCCTAAAAGGTCACAGGAATTTTACTTGTCTTTTTTTCCCCCTTGAAGGCAGCAGGAGGTCATGGGGGTGGGAGTTGTAAATGTAATTTATGACTTCCTAATCTCAAATGTAATATGTATGAATTAAATCACCCTGAATGTCTTTGAAACTAACTTTACTTATAACCAAAGTCTGAAGTAGCAGTGAGGAATACACTGATCGAGACTTATGTTCTTCTTCTGTGAACTTTTCAGTGTCTGCGCACGTTGGTGGGCCACACAGGGGGCGTGTGGTCATCCCAGATGAGAGACAATATTATTATCAGCGGCTCCACTGATCGCACACTCAAGGTCTGGAACGCAGAGACAGGAGAATGTATCCACACCCTCTATGGGCATACCTCAACAGTGCGCTGCATGCACCTACATGAGAAAAGGTATGGAGCGAGATCATCGTTAAGCCTGTGCAGACTTAAAAATACCACACTTTATCTGTGTCTTTTGGCCGTGTAGTGCTTTAGATATGGTGCACATTTAGCTGATAAATCTACGGCTGAAAGAGTTAGTCGATTAATTAAAAAATAAATGAGTTGGTCAACAGAATATTAATCTGTTAATTTTTCTCACAATAGATTTTTCCTGCCCCTCATGTGTGTGAGAATGAGTTGCTCTTTTTGTCTTATGCAACGTTAAACCTAATTTCTTTTGTTGTTGTTGTTTTTTTGTTTTTTTTTACTGTTGGTGATATAAAAAACAAGCAATTTTAAGAGCGATGGGCGTTATTCACTATTTTCTGATTTAAAAAAACACAAAGGAATAATCATTTAATTGATAAAATGATGGGCAAATGAAAATGATCGTTAGTTGCACCTAAATAAATCTATTAAATACGTAAATTAGTGAGCTTTATTTAGCAAATCTGTACATAAATCTAAAGGTTTATTTGTAAAAATGTTTAATATTTCGTGAAATATGCCTATTCACTTTCTTGCCGGGAGTTTGATGACAGATCAATACCACTCTCACATCTGTACGGTAAATGTGAAGCTATCATCCGGACGACAGTTAGCTTAGCTTAGCATAGAGGCTAGAAGCGGGAGGAACCAGCTAGCCTAGCTCTGTCCAAAGTTACAAACTCAGCGACCAGCAACTCTAAAGCTCAAATAACACGTTATATCTTGTCTGTTTAAACTGTACAAAAACTGATTTTCTCGTCTAACTCGCAGCAAGAAAGCAAATAAGCGTTTGTCCAAAGTGATTGAACTGTTCCTTTAATGTCCCGTTTACTTTGTTACTACTACTACTTTGTTTTTAGAATCATAACACCCGACTTAACAGCAATCCCACAAAGCAAAAAGAGCATCTCTGCACCACTCTCAAGAGGACAGTATCTCTATGAAAGTGAGCATGTGGTCTCATAGTGATTAAATAGACCCTGTGAGCCATCTTAAGTGAACCGCTGCTCACTCATTCATTCAATATTACACTCCGGAGACTCAAAGTGCTCTTTTCGCCTTAGGGCCCACCAAGGTTTTTTGTGTAGCATTTGATTACTCAGTCAGTGGAAATGCTGTGAGCTGCAGGCAGACAGTGAATAACATGTTGGTGATTTCCATCTATGCAGTGCCATGAGGCCTTTTTTTTTTTATAAATAACGTGTATGCACTGTGTATTTCCAGCATATGTTTTTATCTGAATAGCTTGTGATAAGAGATCATTTCATAAAATTGAGTAATGTTTTCTACAGCTGAATAAGTTTTTCCTCCGTCTCTCATTTTTTTTAATAATAACTTTCAGTAATATCCTCAGTACAAACTGTTCTTACAGTAATAATCAGAAAAATGTCAATCTTCCCTAAAGGGAGATTCCTTTTCTATAATATATCTTTCCTTTTTCTGTTGGGGTTGAAGACACAGCTGGAGGGCAGCTGTTTGAGTTAAATGGGTGTTTTTGTACATTCAAGTTTGAACATGAATGTGACGCTGTAGGTTACACGTTGTCAGGAGTGAAAAAAAATGTTCATACCTGTCTCATTAATCTGTCAATGCAGCTGCCAAGGAATTAATGTGTTTATGAATTAAATTGTTTTGTTAGACTATTAAATTTAATCCTGCAGAATGGGAGATGTTTCATCTGTGGGAAGTGAAACAGTTATAACTATGAATGCTGTACCTGACTCATTATCTTTCTGTTTTTTTTTCTCAGGGTGGTCAGTGGCTCTCGTGACGCCACGCTGCGCGTCTGGGACATTGAGACAGGTCAGTGTTTACACGTCCTCATGGGCCACGTGGCCGCAGTGCGCTGCGTCCAGTACGACGGGCGGCGGGTGGTCAGCGGTGCCTACGACTTCATGGTCAAAGTGTGGGACCCCGAAACAGAGACCTGCCTCCACACACTGCAGGGCCACACCAACAGAGTGTACTCATTACAGGTGAGCAGCTTCACACACATTCACTAGAGTATGTGTTGTTTTTCTGTATTTGTACAGCGGCCAAGTTATTCTAGTAATTTTAATGATCAACACCAACAGGCAACAGTTTGCTAACCCACAACTTAGCTATCGTTAGTTACATTATTTGCTGTGTTGTACTTGGCTCTACATCATACTTGTCATGGTGTTGGATTTCCCCAGAATCACATACCCCACCTTTAAATCTAAACATATTGCAACCTAATGTTCTGCACCATATAACTAGGCTATCTAAGTTTCAACGCATGAACAGCTGGTGCAGCTCATTCAAGGATTGTCTCCTCTGTAAACTCTCGACAATTCTAGGACGGTAAACCTCAAGTACCAGTTTTTGATGTTTAAAGTTAAACAAGTCAATCGAATTGCACCGGTGTTTTTATAATGTTTTAATATATCCTCTTCAAACGTGTGTGTGGTTGTTTGTTCATTCTGTAGAAAAATTAATTCCCGTGTGTCCTCTCACCCACTCTGTGTGATTGCAGTGCACTTTAGTTGGTGCCATCACCCACGGAGAGGAGGCTGTTTACTGAACTGAGATTGGTTTTTGTACCACGTTGCTTCGTTAGGCTTTTAAAGTGTCAAGGCTCTACTATTAGACGTGGCAACAAAAAGAGAGGTTTCACAGATCAATAAAATTCATTCATTTCAATGCGTTTAATCTTAAGTTTGTTAATAGAAACAAAGTATGCCATGGAGGTATCACCTGCAACTTCAAGTTAGGGTGACAGTTACTGTTGGCAACCCGGTTTTCAGTTTAAAAGTAATTCCACCGACATTCAGTCTGCTGTCAGAATGGATAAAGTGTCACAGCTGACCTTTTGATCGCCTCTGCCTTCTAGTTTGATGGGATCCACGTGGTGAGCGGCTCATTGGACACGTCTATAAGGGTTTGGGACGTGGAGACGGGCAACTGCATCCACACACTAACGGGGCATCAGTCCCTCACCAGCGGCATGGAGCTCAAAGACAACATCCTGGTCTCAGGCAACGCAGACTCCACAGTCAAGATCTGGGACATCAAGACGGGCCAGTGCCTGCAAACACTGCAAGGTGAGTCTACGTTGTGCTGGATTTTATATGAAAAATCGTCCCTGTATGGAAATTCGTTTTGGGCTCGGTGATGCTGCATACATTACAGACAATACATAATTTACAGTCAGGAGACATCCGAAAAACAATTTACCCAGTTGCCAACGTTGCACATGGCTACATGTTGCACATGTCACTGTATTGCTCAAACCCTCTATTGCTTAACAGTATTACACAGTAAGGTAACATTATATTGCACAAAGACTATTTTAGGTCTGTAACAGACTTTTATTGAGATTGAAAATGAATTTTTAAAATGATGGAGTCTACAAGTGATGGAGTCTACAAGTAATGGATAAATGGTTAAAGCACCCAACTTCTGCCACTCCTAGTGGTAGTAGTATAAATTATAAAGTTGACCGAACCAGTCAATTCAAATGACCCCAATTGGAACAAATGACCGGGGTCATATGTTATCTTTTTTTTGGTCTGTTTTAGGTCTTTTCATTTTCTTTCACTAATTGGTAGTGTCTTTCTGCACCATGTTACTTGAATAATGCACCATAGTAGCAACAATGTTTTGATCACAGCCAACTTAGTTGCGTCATGGGTGTGAATAGAGATTGTGCAACTGTACAAAGTGATTAAGTAATGCAAGAGGCTGCAGAACCAGTCAGATGCACTAAACTGTAAATATGTAACTGAACACAGACGTAAGTTCATACCAGCCTTGAACAACAACAAAAAGCACATAAGATGGGACTTGGCCTGACACTGACAGTCCAATTAAAACTGAGACTAAATGACCTGTTTGTCTGTGTGTGTGGGGGAGTACAGAGCTAAACACCTTGTGGGCCTGCTGGTCCTGATAAACAGTCTCATTTCCTTTGTGTCTGTTTGAATAGTTCAAACTCCATTAACATTAGCAGCACTGGTGTCTCACAGGAAGTTGGACACCCTTTGCTGAATAGCAGCAGCAACCACCAGTGCCCCACCCCTAAATGCACTCATTAGCAAGCTACACCCCTGTGTGCTATTCCGACAAACACCAACACACACACACACACACACACACGCTGAACAAAGGGATGCCCCAGTGAGAGTCTGAAGAGAGAAGGAGGGGAGGGATAAGAGAGGGGGTGACCACAGTGAAGGGATGAGGGCCAGGGAACTTTGTAGGTCATATAATTGGGTCAGCTGACAATTTCTGCCATTCATTAGTGTGTTTTGATAAGACAATAGGCCAACAACAAGGTTGTCACTGTCAGCTGAAGAGAGTATAGGTAATGATGGCGCGGCCTGCTTTGTTGTGGTAATGGAGGGAGAGGAGGGAGGAGAGAGGCATGTTGGGGGGCTGGTGCAGCGCAGCATTGTATTCGCGGGTAAATAACACAGCCTTTGATCTAACCACAGACAGAAATGGAAAAGATGTAAAAAGCTTGCTGACGGTGAGATACCAACAAATTTTCTCTGCAAATGGATTGTGAAAGCGTAAAGAAATTAAATGTGTCTGAATGAAATAGCTGCTATAGCAACCTCAGTAAAAAAGCACTTAATTTGCCAGCACTTGATTCTACGCTTGTTTGTGTTTTTTGTTGCCCTAATTGATTTAATTAAGATATCATTTTCAAGCTCCTTAGGGAAATCTTAAGTCACTGCACACATACAGTCACAAATAAAGTCACCTCAATGAAGGCAGTAAGAGCCGCCATCTTCACTTTAACGGTGGCCTCCTGCCAGCTGCCAGCACACAAACACACCAGACGGAGGTGTAGCTGGAGCCGTGACAGTGACAGGCCTGAGTCCTGGCATCTTACTGCCACTAGAGCCTGACAACAGTAGGAAGACCTTGCTACACTCACAACGGCTTCTAAAGAGAGGAATGTTCCCTTGTCTCAGAGGTTTTCTTTTGAGTTCTTCATTCTGTGTGTGGGTTCTTGCGCAACAATGCTTTTATTTCAAATTGACCCATCTGCTACCCTATGCTATAAATTACTCTCTTTATTAGGGCTGAACGATTTTGGGGGGGGGGGGGATCTTGAAATAACTGCAGTTATTTTAACTGATATTTGACATTAATTATTCTCATTTTCATTGAAAACAAGAATTATGGTGCGTGTTTTTTGGGGGGGGATCTGATGATGTTTTCTTAAAAGAGGTGTTAAGCCTCTCATTTCATGATCAATTTCCTTAGAAGATGGTGGCCTGAACAATAGACATTAGAAATTACTTTTGTGTGTTTCCCCTGAATTTTAATGTTTTAGTTAATGTACATTTTTTATGAGGTTAGAGAGGGCGGTCAGACTCAGCTGTAAAACCCTGCAGGCATTATCAGAAAAAATAAAAGTCCTTTCTTTCACATTTTTACTGTTTGACACATTTTAATAACCATAACTTTGAGACCCAACTTTTCACACACAGTCATTATGTTGTGCGAAAGTAGATGTGCTGGGGTGCCTTCTACATCTACTACGTAACTTCAAAACGTTAGATAGCACTAAATTAGACTCCTAACATTGATAATACTCGCAACCTAATGCTTGATTACTGTCTGTATAAAGGTTGTCCGAAGTTGTAGTAATTGAAGCGATTGAAATGTTGCATATTTACAGTGAATACAATGTTTTTCTTACAAAAGTTACAACAGCTTTGAGTTTTGTGTTTGATGAGGGACATAAGCGCTACCAAGCGCTGTCCTTGATATTTCCTGGGTCACAAGAAACTACTAGCCCTGGAGCAGGGACTTTTTGGAGCGCAGGAAATCTGGCAGAGGAACTAAAATTAGACCCCGGTTCTTCTAGTAATAATGTAGGTAGTTTCCAAGTTCCAGCACTCGTGGAGTGGTAAAGGACTTGTTCTTTGCCTTCTTTACCTCTAACCAGCTGTTTCTTTGTGTGTTCAGGTCCACACAAGCACCAGAGTGCCGTGACGTGCCTCCAGTTCAACAAGAACTTTGTCATCACCAGCTCGGACGATGGCACAGTTAAACTGTGGGACCTGAAGACGGGCGAGTTCATCCGAAACCTGGTGACCCTGGAGAGCGGCGGCAGTGGCGGTGTGGTGTGGCGCATCCGGGCCTCCAACACAAAGCTGGTGTGCGCGGTTGGCAGCCGCAACGGCACAGAGGAGACCAAGCTGCTGGTTCTGGACTTTGACGTGGACATGAAGTGAGAAGGGACGTGGTGGGGAAAGACGAAGAGAGTGAACCGCGGAGAGGAAGGAATAGAGAGGGAATGGGAGATGAGGCACCTAGAAACCGGAGGGCCGAAGCCCAGAACTCTTCACCCAAACTCGCAAAATCTACAACCACCACCACCACCACCAGTGGGCTGTCCTGTCCTCTACCATTATCTACCCCGTCCCTCTTTGGGCAAATGTTACAGACAGAGCCACAGACCCTCACGTGTTCAGCCCCTGCTTTTAAACCCCTACCACCAGTATGAGGTGCAGTCATAGGGGATCGGGCTGGAAACGAGGCAGGGGGGCACGACCGGTCTGTCCCCTGATTGGCTGTGTGAAAGAAGAGAGGAAGAAAGGAATGACGACTGAACTCTTTTGAAGTGACTCTCAACCCTTTTCGGTTCGGGGTCAGCTTCGCACAGAGACTTGGTTTCGCTCAAGCCTGACAGATTTTGAGATGTACAGAGATATATTATTTTTTAAAGACCCCACCCCCCCTTTCCCACACACACACACAACCCCTCCTCCCATCGGTGCGCGCCCACACATACATACGCTCAAACAGCCAACCGGAAAGTGGAAAAGATTGAGGTGGTAGACTTTTAAAGCTAAATTTCCGCACACAGTTACACCTTTACACGTAAAGAGCTGCTTGTTGTAGAGGAGAGAAAGCGATTGGAGGGTTCAGCCTGCAATCAGGCTCGTTTCTTGTCACTCCATTTACGTTCTTATTGTTCTCCACTGGGTTTCAGTATCTTGATTTCTTTACAGTATCGCACACAAACACAACTGTGAATTTCAAAACACTTTTGGTTTAACATATGAAAGGGGTTTGTCTTTTTTTTTTTTAGTTTATTTTTTTTCCTCGCGGTTGCCAACAGCAACAAATCCCAGTATTAGAAAGCTGCACTGTTTAGGTTTGCTGTCGTAATGTCACAAGGGTTTGTTCATCTTTGAGTTGTTTGTTCTTCCTTTCCGTTTTCTACATACCTGGGTTTGGAGCTCCGTCTCCACATAGACATCAATGCTGTCCAGAAGTTTTTAGAGTCTAGCTGGGGGTGGTTTCCTCAATGCCGGTGCTGTGACGAAAGGAAGTAAAGGTTCTTTGCTCTAAGCGCTGTGGATTAATGCCCTTGAACCCCCCAGCCCTTTCCCCCCAGTGGCCAAACTGTATTTATGCTGCTAGACGAATGGAAAAGAAAAAGAGAGGGAACTTTTACTTGCTGCGACGTTTTAGTCCCAGGAAAAATTCCAAATTGAACTGTACATGTTTTGGACAAAAGATGACAAAAGATAACATCCAACATTTGTTTTATTTTGTTTGTTTTTGCCACTGAAACTTGAGCCAAACGTGCCTCTACGAGGCTGAGAGGAAGGAGCGTGTCCGACAGATACTGACGGGATCGCCTGCAGAGAGGAAACATGGGGATGTACACTGTTGGCGTGTGTGTGTGCGTGCATGAGTGCGTTTGTTAGCGTGTTAATGGGCAACTTGTAAACACATTCCTTGGGACAAAGCTCTTTCAGCCTGTTCTTTGGGGAAATGTACAAACGCTGTGTGGACTGGCAAAGAAAAAAAAAATAGCAGATGTATCGGTTTTAACACGTGAATGAAAGAACTGTCCGTATCCGTGTGTGATTGTTGTTCCATTCAAAGATGTCTGAAGCAACAGAGGAGACCATCACAAGCATCAACTGACAGGTCGAGCTGCAAGGAGTCTTAGTGTTACATGTGTTGCATTTGAAATCAGCGGGGCGGCCGCAGCCTCGTGGATTATTAGCGGGGGGAAAATAAAAACACAAAGGCAACAAACATGAAAGGAAACATTGTAGCCAAACAAATCGTCTCAAACTCAAGAGTCACAACTCAAGCTGAACTGTGAAAGTGGTATAACACTGTATATTAAAAAAGAAAAAAAGAAAACAATCTTGCTCTATCTCCTCTTGTTGTTTTCTCCCTCTGTTTTAATTTATGATCTGGTTTGAGAAATCAGATTTGTTGCAGGTGTTTTATTTTTTCAGTTTATGTAAACTGCCTGGCAAAAAAGAAAACAGACAGAAAAAACCTTTAAAGGGATTGTGTATTTGTTTGATTCACTTAGAATTTTATTTTCTTATAACTTAAGTGCAATAAAAATGTGGGTTTTTCTTTTTTCATTTCAAGCATATCAGTTGTCTGTTTTTGTTACCTTTGTGAAGGCATCTTATATGTTCAATAAAGCAAATTATTTGGTTAATTACACCCACGAGGGAATACTTATAACATTTCTCGCAGTGCAGGTTTTGTTCCAAAAACTTAAGAATCTCAACACCATATGGCCCCTGTTTGCCATTTTATTTATTGTTATTTTGACTAGAGCTGAAACAGTTAATTAGATGAGTGATCAGATGGCTTCTGTTGTAATCTAAAGCCGAAAAATGCTCTTTTACAGTCGCATGTAATCCTAACACAGCGTCACCATAAGAGAAGAGGTCACTTGCACATCTAAAAACTAGCCCTAAAGCTGAAATGACTAGTAAATCAATGAGTTGATCAACAGCAACAACTTTGATAAATCATTTAATTTATCAAGCAAATATGCCAGATATCCTCCTGTTCTAGCTCTCCAAAGAGAGGATTACTGCTTTTAAATCTTTGTATATGTAATCATTCTGAATTTTGGACTATTGATCAGAGGAAATTAGCAACTTGAAGATGTGACTTTGTGCTCTGAGCATTTTCCATCATTTTCTGACATTAACTAAACGATTTATCGAAATACAAAGGACAGATTAGTCCTGATGAAAGTAATTGTTACTTGCAGCCCTAATGCTGATGTGTTTTGGCTTGCTGGTTGAAATTGGTATTTTTTCTTGAAAAAATTATCAACATTCAAACAGTTTCTTACACCAGCTTCTAAAGGCTTATTTTCAAAACGTATGTATGAGCATTGGTCAAAACACTTCATTAACAGATGTGTTCTTGGGCTCTGGGAACCAGTAATTGGTCATTTTTTACTATTTTCTGACATTTTATAGATGAAACAATTGATTATGAAAATATGTGCAGTCCTTGCTTTATATCTATTTACATTTTAAGTTCTTCCGTTACACATTTAGAACAGTGCACAGCCTGGCTAGAGTTATGGGTTCCGTAATTGCTTTCTAGTTTTGTTGCTATGATATTTCATAGCTATTAACGGCTTAAATGCATACACAACAAAAAAAGGTAGCCTGAAGAGGCAGACAAAAGATTTGGGGATATTGTTTTAAATCCTAATGTTATTCCAAAAATTTAAGTTTAATGAAAGAGATTAATCTGCCCCCTGAAAACAAGATAATGGAGCACTTTTACAATTTAGTTAATTTAATTCTTGTTTTTGAACCTCTTCAGATAATTTAATCCGATATTAGCCTCACTGACGCCAGAACAGAAGAACATGTTGCTTTTATGCTGCTGTCAGTGTCTAAAGCACCACAAAGGCGACAAATTTGAATGTGACCCTGTGGTCTTTTTCATCAGTGTCAATTATATCCGGACCGTTATCTGTCATGAATCCATACAGCTCACTGTAGCAGCAGTAACAGAGGCTGTGCTGCAGATTCCCTCCTGCCTGTTGCCTAGTGATAGCTCGTCTCTGGCCGGGCCTCAGTGCTCAGTGTGCACTCGCAATAAAAATGGCATTGTGAGGAAGCAGCGAGGGCTGTGCATCCTTACATGAATGGACGCGTGGGGGAGTTTCCACTTTGGTTGGCAAGGTCACTCTGTTCGGCTGTTTGTTCCCAGGCTCCACTCATGTGTTGTGTAAGCAGCAGCTCTGCTCCACTGGTCAGGGAAGATAGTAGTCCTGTTTCGAATGTTTTTTGTTGGAGCAGAATATTTATTTAGAAACATGTTTCTAGTTCTGGACACAAAATGCTACAACAAATTATATGATTTAAATGACTAGTTGATTGACAGAACATATACCGAGAAAACTTCAAACAAGTACTTAAGATCCATAGTACCATAACTGGTAAAATACCCTATTACAATTTAAGTCCTGCATTTAAAACCACACTTCAAAAGACTGCCAATTTTAGATTAGATGAAGTCAGATTAAAAGCCTTTGGGTACTACTGAATATGTAAAATGATGATCAAGTTTGAAAATTTCAACTATTTCTGAGTGTGGCATTCGAAAGAAGTGAGGTTGGCAGATCTCTGTAGCTCACTCTTCATTTCTGCTTGAGGCTAGCTGCTCAACGCTACATTATCTGCTACTAGCATAAAACAGCCAAAATCGCAGGTTTTCACAAGAAAGAAGAATGTGTGGGATCTAGACCATATTTGTGTTTCTTTTTTTTCTTCTTTTTTTAAACTGTCCATATTGAGTCCGAAAGTGTTATAAGGCTGCAGTGAAAATGTCTCTGTTGGAACTGCCAATAACTCTAAACATCTGAAATGCAACGAAACAAGGGGTCACAAATCAAAACAGTAAGGAGCCATTAGTGTGTTTTTAAAATGTATTATATTTTATAAGCGTATCACGAAGTAGTTTTAATGTCAAACTATTATCTCCGAAAATTAGAATATTACTTAAGACCAATACAAAAAAGGATTTTTTTGAAATGTTGGCCAACTGAAAAGTATGAACATGAAAAGTATGAGCATGTACAGCACTCAATACTTAGTTGGGGCTCCTTTTGCCTGAATTACTGCAGCAATGCGGTGTGGCATGGAGTCGATCAGGTGCTATGAGAGCCCAGGTTGCTCTGATAGTGGCCTTCATCTCTTCTGCATGCGCGCATATATATATATAAAAATTATACATATGGACAGTATCACTGTAGTACTGTACTTAAGTAGGCCTACACAAGGTATTGTACTGAACTTGAGTATTTTCTTTTCATGACACTTTCTACTTTACCACATCTCAAAGGGAAATTCAGTAACTTCAGTTACTAGTTACTTTAAAAAATAAGCTTTTCACACACAAAACGTATGAAGAGTTTAAAAAAATAGGATGTTTTGATATAAATTAAATTACTTAACAGTTTATAGAAGTTCAGCTAGTAGAACTACATCCGTTAAGCTAATTGACAGATATTTAATTGGCAACTGTTTTTTGCAGATTCACAAACGTGAAGATTTGCTGCTTTTACTTTTGTTTTAATCATTTTGAGGTTTGACCTGACAAAACAAGCATTGTGAAGGTGGCACTTTGGGCTCTGAGTAACTGACATTTCTCACTATTTTCAGAATTTAAAACAATCAGTTAATGGAGAAAATCAGCTGATTAATGCATAAAAAAAAATCATCATTAATTGCAGCCTTATAGTTAAATCTCAACCAACTAGCCTACATTAATGCATAAGGAATAATAATCTAATGATATAATATAGTAGTATAACAGTCATACGGGATTTTTTTCTTTGTGCTTTGAGTAGGCTACTTTTAGCTACTTCCTGCTGATAGCCTACTTACATCCTTTTATATAACTTTTTTAATGCATTACTTGCAGCATATTTTTACAGTGAGGTATTTGTACTTTCGTTTAAAGGATCTGAATAGGCCTAAGTAACTTTGTTCATCAAAACGCCAGAGCTTCTGGCTGCAAAGAGGTTGGAGAATTTTTGACTGCATCAGTAATAATTTAGCTATTCAGCAATTTGGCTGTACTCCCCAACATCAGCTGCTCTCACTATCTTTGATCACAGCCTATGGATCACAGGCAAGTGATTTCGTCCAGAATTAAATCAAGAATATATGCGGAAGAGGATTAGGGCCACATGTGAAATTTTTTTTTAATTCTGAGATTAAAGTCAAAATTCTGAGAAAAAAAGTCAGAATTCTGAGAAAAAAGTCAGAATTCTGAGAGTCAGA
>JAPMOB010245599.1:0-27286 GCA_029875015.1 Lepomis gibbosus
ATGTGGCAGATATTTGACATAAATGCATATTAGAATTTTTATCTTTAAACAAACCTCGTCATCTCTTGTGAAAAACTAGTCCATATGATGGCAATGGTAACTTTTATGGCAACAGTAGGTGTCTGTTTCTTTCTTGTTTCTTTTCAAATGATGTGTTAGTCATAGCGCGGTGCGCGACATGCTACATGTATAATTAAACATTTAACATGTCTGGTGGTTCTTCCTCACCATCAGACATTATGACACTGCTGTACTGGGGGGTGGTTAAAACACGGGTCAGCTGTAACATCCTATTTCTCTAAACAGGAACAAGTTATGAATTGCTTGATTCACTCTGCACATGCTCAATTTAGTCCTTAGCATCCAGTGGCAGGCCCAATTTTAGAAGCAAAAAAATAAGTTTGAGGTAAGAAAGTTTATTTTACTTCAATTATTGCAGTATAACTCACCAAACTTAAATCATGTTTATTGTGTAACTACGTAGATATCTTTCATGCAAGTTGTTAGTGCTAATTTTTTAGCTGTAAGGTGCAGGGTAAGCTAGTTCATGGCTACAAGGGTCTGGGTTAGCTGTCAACAATGAAAATGTTACAAATGTTACCCCTGAAAAATGTTTAATTTTATTTATGTTTTCTTTGAATTTCAGTATGTGACATTCAGTTGGTGCACATTTAGATAAATTTAGTTACATTTTTATGTTTTATAATTATGTTCACTATGTCACTACTATGACTGACAGTAAGAAAGAGATACACACACACACACACACCATTATGTCAAAAAAATAAGTAAAAATAGCTTAATACAGTACTTAAGCTGACATATTACTGTATAAAGTTCTTGTGGCAAGCTAGTTTGCAAGCAGTTGCCACATTGTTTGCACATCATGCGCAGCATACATCGAGCAACATTAGCATTAATTTAGACCCCCAACAAATGTAAATCCCATATGCACTCTCCTTTTAGCTCTGCTTAAACTTCTAACTGCACCACTATGTTCACCAGCTAGTCACTAACTTTGTCTGTTTTCAGTTTGATGCTGTGCAGGTAGCGTATAGTGTTTTTTTTATCATTTATAAAAGCTTTTTCACCAAACAGCTGTCTGCTTCTGGGAACGTGGTAAGAGTGATGAGAGTGAACCAAAACAGTTGTTGGCCTGAAAACCACAACACTGAGTTGAAAGACTCTCTAACGCTACAGCTGAAACACTCAATAGAGCTGAGGGTGATTGCAGAAGCTCGTGGGTTCATTACAACAAGTGACCCATTTTACATTACACATAGTTATGTAACATATTTTTGATATAAAATAAATTAGTGTAGCTTTATTGGTCTTTAAATAACCAAGCATGTGTGCCATTATATGTCCTTTAACTGTGATATTTTTCTGGTAGCTAACAGTGTCCTGTGGTGGTGCCGTCATGCCTGACAGTGAAAACCCATACGTTTACTATGGTAATGTCATCTGACTCCAGGCGGTGAATCTGTCCCTCTGAGCTAAACAGAAACCATGCGACCCTGATCTGAGGTTTAAAATGCAGGTTGGCTTCTATGGTAGGAATCACTGCTTCTCTGAGCAGATTTTTATCACTAGGCCTCAGCCTGACTTTAAATGGCATGAAAAATATTTAATAAATAAGACTTATAACATTAAAATCATTAACATTGACCACCAAATGGTCAACTACTGTAGATTTAGGAATTTAATTATATTTGATTCAAAATAATTAAATGAGGCAGAAGCTCAAATGTCTTGATCAGCATTTAAGTTCATTGTTTTGTTCTGTCAAAAGCCATTTTCGTGTAAAACCAGCCATAACTTTTAGTTTTTCAGGTTTTCAGTTCCTGCCTACTAAAATACACTGAATGCTGTGTTCAAATCAGAAGGACTCTTTGGTAGTCTGACCTGTTTGTTCAACTGGAAGCATCAGACCGCCAAGTGCAGACAGCAGGACTACAGAGTTGGTAGCCAGTCATTGTGCTGCTATTGAGCACAGTCTCTCGACTGTCCACTATTGTCTTAACTCTCTTTAAAGCTTAATGAACCCAAACCTCAAACTTTCAGCACAACATAGTCCACTGTTACTTTTAGTATTGTTTTTTTTCTTCTTCTCCTTCCATCAGATGGTTCCCTGGCTTCACAGGGCGCCCCGGCTAAACAAGGCTCTGGGCTGTTTGTTTTCCGGTGGTGCCTTTCTTTCAGCATTTGTGAGTGCCCTGGGTGGAAAACAGGGTGGAAGAAACAGCGGGAAAAAGAACCAGAGGAAGAGAAGAAAAGAGGGCATAAAAATGTAGAAACATGAGGAAGAGAGGCTCTAAAAGAAATATTGCTTGTGTCACCACTTGGCCTCTCTTTATCGCTGGAATTTATCTGCTGCAGTTTGGAAAGTTAAAGAGAGGCAAGCACAAATCCTTAAAAGTTTGCATCGACCCTGCTGCAGTGTCACTGGTTCATCGCTTTTGACGACTTCCATGAGTCCAGATGGAGGACAGCGATGAGAGCATGGTAACTGTCTGTGTCACAGTGAGGAGGAGCAAGTGGAGCATTCAGCCTGGAGGCCCAGGTCTTCGAGTTCTGCTGCGGAGGCCCCGGGGGGCCCTGTGAACTCAGCCACTCCTCTACAGACAGAGAAGAGGGGTTGTGTGAAACGGGTGCCGCCTCCCTCTCCTGTGGTTGTGCGTGGGAGGGAGGTCACGGACCCACCCTCCTTATTGAGGGCACGGGCTGATGAGGGGAAAATAACAGGGTAAACCAGCCCGAGGGGAACACTGCTGTGACACCCTCTAATCACAGTCACCTCACTCACATATGGACAAAAAAGTATATACGGTGTATGCTCATGCAATGAAATCCATAGCAGCATGTACAGTACACCCTGAAACACATGCTTGTAAAGAGGCAACACACACCAAAGGCCAGGTCACTCCAGCATTTAAAACAGTTAAGCAGCAAAATCCACTGATTTGCTCACCAGCTACAGTAGTTTGCCACCTAGCCCTGCGAGTTTCACCCAGCCACTAAAACCAAATATTTGATGTGATTAGGCTCTGTGTGATGAATTTCACTCTGCCATTTTCTGGGGTGACCAGTCGTTAATGCTGGATACGTGTCCAAGTGCACACACACGCACACTCAAACACACACACATTCCCGCAAACCTCACTGGTTGAATTTGTACCTCTTTAACAACACGTCCTTCAAAAAGTGAGGGTGGAGACAGAGAGCGGACCTTTAAATAGACCACTGGGATTGAAACATCACTCCCATGTCACTAAACTGTGGTGAGAGAAAATATTTTGCATTGACATAGGTGATATATAACCACTCAGATTTGATTTATTTGAACTTGCTGTGTGCTTCACTTCCCTTTCACATGACTCTCCTCATAAAGTCAGTGACTTAAAAAGATGTGGGGAAAAAAAGACATTGTGGCTTTTCACAAAGCTCGAGTTGCACAAAAGAAAGAATTTGGTAGAAAAGATGTAGATCCCATATAGCTGGTGCAGCGTGTGAGGGATTTTGGTATCGTGTGATTGAGGCTTTGTTGCCAAGCACAGAGGGGCACAGAATTTCTTTGGTACTGTGTGTGTGTGGCTGCATGTGCGTGGTTTTAAAAAGAGTCTGCTGAAGATGAAATGGAGTTGGTTTTGTTTGAACAGCCTAGCTTGGATTGATTTGTGAATTTCTTCACTTCCAGCTGCGAACTGCTGGGTAAAATCCATCCAAGTCCGTGACCACTTGAACAGGCTGGTCAGACATCATCATCCCCTTTCAGATGATTTATTTCAACTCAGGTCCTGTCTGACATCTTTATTGTCAACATTCAGTCCAGCTGTTAACATGAACATTTCTCAAACTTCCAAAGACATCATCATGAGAGGTCAGTTGTAAAATGACTTCAGTGTTTATGTGCTGGTAGCATGTGCACGTATGTGTCAGTGTTTAAGCTTAACATGATCAGAACAGACCAGAGAGAGGTCCAGACTGTCTGCAGGCATTCTCCTCTGATCCACGGGGAAGATTTATGGGTACCAGGGGTGCAGGGCGACGATCCCTCCGTTCAATGTCTTCATTGTGCTGTGAACACGTGTGCCCTGGTATTCCCAAGGTATATGAGGCGATACTCAATCCCCTTTCTAAAGGGATTAGAAGGGCAAGCCAGACACATGTGCACCCAAGCACGGAAAACACATAAAACAGGCAAACACAATAAAATACCTTCACACATCAGAATTAAAAGCTTCACTCTGCTTTCAGGATAGCTGTGAAAATGTGCAAAGTACAGCTGAGGCTGATGAAAATGTTATAAGTTTTACAGGTATTTGGGGACCATGAATGTCCAATGTACAAAATATTGTGCCAATCCAATAGTTGTTGAGAAATTTCTGTCCAGAACAAAGTGGTGAACTGACAGACTGGCCTACATTGCTTAATATCTGCATTGTGTAGCAGAGTTAGGTGTTGATACTCTGTGACTTTGGTACTAATGACTCAATAAGAGAGAAAGGGAGACAGAGCAGGCAAAAAGAGATCACACAGTAACACAACACGTGATGTGAAATTAAAAAACATAATAGTTATTAAAAACTGGCAGGAGGCAGTTTACCTGCAGAAAGCGACAGAAGGAGAGAGGACAGGGACGAGGAAACCCACAACTACGGGAGAGGGAAGGAGTCGAGTTAGTAACATGCATTAATGGGATTAGACTGCATACAGATGGCGAACAGGAGAGAGGCACTCACTGCATCATGGGAAGTCCCTGGGCAGTCTGGGCCTATAACTGCGTAACTAAGGGATGGTTCAGGGCTCACCTGAGCCAGCCCTAATACGGTAAACTTTAAACCTGGTGAGCATTAAACCTGCTTAGTATCACTAATTTCGCATTGTCACTGTGAGCATGTTAGCATGGTGACGTTAGCATTGAGGAGTAGTACTGTAGAGCCTCACCGAGCTGCTAACATGGCTGTAGACCATTCTTGTTATATACATGCTGCTAAAGATACCTTTGCATGTTTAGCTGGCATTAGCTTGACCATTAATGACGTGATGGCTGGCAAACAGGATTTCCAAAATTAAATGTACACATTTATAAATTAAGCTTTACCATAAGCTTTACTTTATATGTATATAATATGTATATATATCACATTTATATCACATTTACAGTTCTTCTCCAGATTTGACTTGTTTGCCGTCACATGTCTCCCCTTCTCTCCCAAATTGTTCTTGATTCTCTAGTGTGTAAAAAGAAGCCAAAAGCAATAAAGATTTTATCCTTAAAAAATAGAAATCTGTTGATGGTTTCACAGTTTCGAAGGCAAAGACACAAAAGACAAGCGTCCCTTTTGTTCCTGTTTTTCTTGGCTCATCAGTCACTTGGACAGGCAACAAAAAAATTTGGATACTCTTCATATCTTTGGTAATTTTCATAGCCAAGTTCACTATTTTTCCCACACACACACACACAAATAAAAGGCATTTCATTTCTAAAGCCTACAGTCAATAAGCTGTCATAGCTGGTCATAAATCGTTCTCTCTCTTGCTGGAGACAGTTGGAAGTGTTCCTGGGGTATGCTGTAACAATGCTAAGTCATGCCAACACGCAGGGCTTGTTAGAACCTGTTTTCCCTTTGTTATTTAATGACATTGCAGTGTCAGAATGATAGTTGGATACACCTAATGGTTTTGAGCTTTTCTGGCCAAGTTTATAGATCCTAAAATTCCCACGAGTCCACAGGTTGCAGCTGCCCACTGTATGTACAAATGCATGTGTGTGTTTATGAGTGGCTACGTGAGTGAATACATGCTCATATTCAGGTTTGAATATTGAGCTCAGTGGGTAGGTGACCTGGATATCCCATCATAGGACACTCATCCCCAGGAAGGAGAAAGGAAAGCTGCTGTGGGTCCCCATGTAGATCCCCACCACTGATCATCAGCTCTGTGACCCACCCACTCCAAACAGACATCAAGTGATTTGTTGGCAAACACTCTGCTCCGGCCACCTGTGCTTAAAGTTCACATGCTATTTGCAGAGCAGAGAGAATGTCCCAGAAGTCACATGCTCAGATTAAAAAACAATGACATTTAAAGGCAGATGGTAAAGGGAAAATCTGCTACCTGATTGTCTAGTCAGCATCACTGACCATTTGCTAAACACCTCCAATGTACATTAATAGCTTATCAGCCATAACTAGACCAGGTGGCCCAAAGAATCCCAGTTTATCTGCTCTAATATGAGCAGCAAAGGTTAAGCTAACTAGCTTACAGCAGTAACCTAGCATTACTTCAAAGATCAACACCATTTCACACTAAATTATGTCTTGAGGTTAAAGGTCACGTAATAAGTTTCATTCACAAAGAGCACATGTCATGTGTAGTATTTTCCCACTGTACCAGTCCTGGATTCTACTGTATCAGTGCATGTAGGCTAATTCCTCTCATACTACACTAATTCTAGTGCTAACCAACTCTAAACTGCAATACAGGAACAATGATGTGTCTTTCTTTCCAAGTCTTCTTTATGAATAAGCAGCTGGTGGAGGTGGTGACATTTTGCCTGGGACCTGCTATCTTTAACCTTAGACATTTATCACAATGTCATTTATGTAGCCATCAGTTACCTGCGAACATCAAAATGTCCGACTTTTGCTAACGTTAGCTCGCTATAGCTGATAAAAGTTTGATTGAAGTGTTTTTCATTAACATCAGTCTTAAATGGACCCCTTTAAAAAAATACTAACAATTTGGGAGTGGTAGGTGGGTATAGAAACAGGGGGGCTTGGTTTCGTGAACAGTCACTTGCTCAGCTTTGTGGTCCAGATATTACACGTTACTAGTTTAAACGAAAGTGGCTTTAATTGAAGCATTTGCTTTTGAGTCAGAGCGAGGAAATCTGAGTTTCCCCTCTGTGAGAAACGCTGTACACTTATTTACATTAGTCTTTAAACAAGATGCCATTGGGCTCAACAAAAGATCTCAGCATTGTGGCTCAATCTGCATGAGTTTCATCTTACATTGTCCATTTACAGTAATGTGCACCTCCTGCCAAGGAAGGTGCAACACTGTGTACAAGAGCAGAATGAAAAACTGGAACCGCCACCGCCCACACATTTCCAAAGCAAATAATCTCATTCCAACAAAAATAGGCTACGTGCTCCGGACATTAGTTGTGGAAAAAAAACAGCAGAGAGACACTATTTCAACCACATCTAAAACTCATACAAACTATTCCGTATCTAAATCCATCCACATTCCACCTGTGTTTCACCGGCTGGCCCCACTGCTCGCTGCTGTCCAAGGAGGTCAGAAAGGTCATGGGATGGCAGGAAAACCGAAACATGTGGAAGCTGAAACCCAGGTGGGTTGCCTGATGGTATTTCACTGGAGGAATGTGTATGTCAGCGTTGAACTTGTCCGGTGGGAATCACTCCTTGAATGTGTTAGCGTCACATCTGAAGATGTCTGCATCAATTGGCAGAGTGAAAGTGGTGTGTGTGTCTGCTAATACACAACGTGTCCCATAGCATAAACCTGTAGCATGCAAGATACATCAGTCTAGTTGTGCATGCACATGTTAGAGTGAGTATTTGTGAGATAGTGGGGGTTGGTTTAGTATAATTAAACTGGTCCACATAAAACGTAGACTCTTATATAGGTTATTATGAGTCTTTATTTTATGAGCACAAGTGTGCGCGTGTCTTCCCCTCAGAGGGGTGTTGATTGGTTTTGAAGGGGACCATGGAGAACACCAGGCTCTTGATGTACCAGTCTGACCTCTAAATACACACCAGAGAACCCAGGGGTCGTGACCCTGGGGTGTCCTGGGACCAGTTGCTGAGTGGGCCCTCTCTACTCATAAGAGAGCAGTGGGGGTCATAGCATGTGACTGAACCACTTGCGTCAGATGTCGGGGAATAATTTACTGTGGTCCATTCATGTCACACCAACAGCTCTGCCAAATGTTACACCTCCACATTCAGAGAGATAGTGAGTGTGTGTGTGTGTGTGTGTGTATGTGCTTCCTCGTGTAAGTTCAAAGAATAAAAGCCTAGAGAATGCAGCGTGTGCGCATTTGGAGCTTTGGAAACATTTGTAACATTTGTGTTTCTTTTTTCTTTCTTTCTCACAGCTGCTTGGAACATTGGGCACAGACAGTAAGTGGAGTAAGTTTGGCGGTCCACAGTTTCAGTTCTGTTTTTAAAGATTTCCAAGCCCAGGTGGTCCGTTCCCACTGACCTCTGAGATTTCTCACATGCAGACTTTGGAAAGCCTCATGAAAGCAAGTGTGTGGCTGCTGCCCTGATGGGTGTGTTTATTCTTGAAATTGTTGCCCAGACTCACCAGCATCACCATCTGCCCGCTTACGTGATGGAACGCTGCCACTGAGATCTTGTCTTCTTATTTCTGTATCTAATCATCTAAACACTCTCTTCATACCAGATGCATTTTCCTGCGAAATGCCTCTGTGTCCCTTTTGGACAAGCTGCAACATGCTGTCGAAGCAATGCCAGTCAAGATGATGACAGTAGAAGATTAGCGTCCCATCTGAGGCAGCAGGAGGGAGAAAACAGGAAGTTATAAGGGTTCTAACAGAACTCAAATGTGTTACATCTTGTGTCCCCTTATCTCCATCTTCATCTCCATCAACCACTAGAGCATGGTGAAGTCCTGTAAGTTGTCTTTGCACCCTGTGGTTTATAAGCTTGCTTTACACAGTCACTGCAGCCAGCACCCTAACCCCTGGCAATCACTGAACATGGTGTTTGCTGAGCTTTACAACACAACATCTGCATTCCTTCCATCCTCAGGCCCTATCTGACGGCAGCTCAGGGCCGAACATGACACGGCAGACAAACCACTGCTGTCACTTCCAATAAAAAATAATGCTGGAAAAGTCTGTCCTGCATTCCACAAGCATTTGGCATCCAGTAGTTTTCAGTGTCAAGGCATACAGAAAAATGCTCACTGAGGTCAGCAGAGCACTGATGAGCAAAGTGTATTGTGTCACTGTGTCTTACATTCAGTTCACTTGTCAACACGATTCTGTCTGCATGATACTCCACACCAGATTATTTGCACGTATATCCCAAAATAGACCCCAAATGCATCCACTGCAAATAAGTGTGTATATTAGATTTGTGTCTGTCCAGTTTCCATGGGATTTTGCCTCTTCACTATTGGTTTAAGAGCTCCCTCTATTGGAGAAGTCAAGGAACTGTAAAGCCCAACATTAACAGACTTAACTCTGAGCATTCAATACTTGACTGTACATCACAATTGTAAAATATATTAAATCAATTACAATGACATTCTTAAAATGGAACCGTGATCAACATCCTGCTCTTAATTTTCTGTGTCCTCACTCAGAGAAGTGCTGTTGGACTCAGTAGCTTGGGTACAGTTTCCTCATAAAAAAACTAAAATCAGCAGATCATTAAATGTTGCCTCAATGTTAATGAGATACAGTATGTTAGTTTCACCTCAATGATCAGGAGCTCAAGCCTTGTGGGTGCAGCCAGTTGTTTAGCTGAGGAGGTAAGTCACCCATATCCAGGTGTGCCATGAACAGTTTAGTTAGTAGATGACAGCCTAAACAATAGAGCTTTTTCACAAAAGACATTTTGACTTGCCATAACAGGAAAAGCAAAGGTGTAACCTGGGTGTAACTAATAACATTAACAACAGCTCTGTTTCATTTAGGTGTCCCAGTAAGCCATGACAGCTAGCCAGCACGCACAAAACCAGGGCCGTGAAGCTTGCACATCTAAAAGTAATGCTACTGTTATTAATTACGCCTGTGCTTTTCCTGGTCTGACAAGTTAAAATGTCATCTGAAGCAACACTAAATATTAAACAATAAACAGCTTTGACTGTGTGAAATAGTGCCATGTTCTTCTGTTCACATCAAGGTTTATGTTGTGTTGATAGTCTTTTATGATATTAGTTAGTGGAGATGATCTTTGTTTGAGGCTCAACTCAGCTATAAAAGAGAGCTTACTTTGTCTACATTGAATTTATGATATCCAATGAATGAATACCATTAAATTGGTTGAGCAATGTTGCACCAACATGCATTGTATTGAATGTACAATGTAAGTTAGTTACCAGATGAACTAACTTTACAATTTGTCACACTTTTATTAGATAATAATAGCCCAAATCATACTAAAAAGCTTGCTAAACCCTTCAATTCACCCTTGAATTCCACCTAACCTTTAAAAATCTTTAATAAGGATCAAAACTTTTTAATCCTACCCTCTGTATTTGCTTGTTCCAGTAACACATCACAGAAACGTTATGCAACACTGAGTGAAATACTGAAATCCAAGGCACCATGTTTTTATAGCCTACATTATTTAATCAAATGTAGACCCACATCTTCACTATATTTCAAAATGCAGCTCTGTGTGTTGTGGCCTCATAGCAAGATAGACTGAAGGGCAAGTCTGAGGCTGTGTAAAGGGGTTAAAAAAACAACCAAAATACACTCAGTTTGTTTGCTAAAACTAATTTAAGCTAACACAGCAGCCCTGTAATAAATGTTTTAATGTTCCTTGCATTTGTGCTGCTGTTTAGTTGTATTTTTGTTATACCGAGAGGTGTTTGTAATATTATGTCAGAAATAGCCCTATATGTGGTGTAGCTGCTGGATTAAGCCATCACATGTGTTTCGCGTTTACGCCACAAGATGTCGCCACAGAGTCGGAGCGCCGCTGTCCTGTGATTGATAGGAGTTCAGATCCACGTGTCAATCCTCATAATCTACTCTAAGCAACACCATTATTACTGAAGAAAGTAGTTACAGACAAGAGTAGGATACAGTGATGCGATGCGGAGAGCAGGCTGCATCACTTTCTATGTTATGGAGCCGTTTTTCAGCCCATAAATATTGTGTTAATGACCAGTTCAACTCATGAAATTTACACATGCATCCTCCTCTAAACTCTCTCTCTCTCTCTCTCTCTCTCTCTCTCTCTCTGTGTGTGTGTTTCAGATGTGTGTTTGGCACAGCACCTCTCCGTTGTCTGACTTTGTTTCATGCAGTTATGATTCATGATACCTTAAATTACACGTTATATTATTGTCCACCGCGCTGCCAAGATTTTAAGGGAATCAAGATGAGCGAGGGGGGGCATTGTGTGAAAACAACCTCAGCTCTTTGAAGCTGTTTCAGAGTCTCCCAATGGAAAGCACGCTGCGTTTTCCATCACTCTTTATATCATGCGAACGGCTTCACGTTTTTTTTTCTCACACTGAGATAAGAAAACATTTCCACTGAAGTAGCCCGTAACAGCTTCATCTAACCCCTGTTTCTGACCTGCGCGGATGTAGGTTCATTTATCCAGAATGATCCAGTGAGATCCCCCAGGCCTGTTTAGTTCCTGCCAAATGATGTTATTACACCAAGTCCTTGGTGGCTGCTCACTCTCCCACATATTCATCTGCGATACAAAACAAATACGTCTCTACAATGGCCGTTTTTGTTAGATAGCAGATTTGTTATTGTTAAAATGTGTGCGTAATGTGTCTTCTGGGTAAAAAAAGACCTTATTGTTTCCATATTTGGTCTTTTTTAACTAAACGAAGAAAAACACCTTAGACTGAGCCCCACATTTAATGTTGCGTAGCTTTTATGATGGGTGTTCTTACAAAAATTACCAGGAATAAAAATTGGACCCGTTCAACACCAGCTGCATATATGCGGTGCCCTGTCGGCTCTAAATGTCCATCGGCCCCTGAGCTGTTTGTCCCCTGAAATGAGTCCAACGCGTGCCTTTCTAAGTCTTGGTGTCAGATGATCTTGGGAAACGTTCAGCCTTCAGTGTCATACCTTCAGCTTTTGTAGTGATTTGACGTTCCCGCTTTGGCCTTATTGAAACCACACAACGCGCACGGGCCTGTTTCCAATCTGAAGACATGCGTGATGAATTTGCGAAATCATCTGCAGCTTTGCTGGTACCGTATAGCCCACCCAGTCCGGACCCAGTCCCCCTGTGCCCCGGGGTATCAATACGATTAGAGGCAGGAAATGTGGGAATCCCCAACAAAGGGCTCCATCATTAAACACAAACAACCAGAGGCCTCCCAACAATACCAAAAGCGCCCTCCTCTCCTGACTTCTCTTTTATCTCTGAGCAAGTGAAAATCTATTACTTTCATCCCAATATTACCATTCTGCTTTCAGTTGCCCATTATTAAAGAAGATAATCTTACGGGACTTTGATAGGTTTGCGCTCAAATGGAGAACAGAGAGTGTTGGGTTTCTGAAGCAGAAACCTCGGGTTATGCAAACTGCACATCAAATATTATTTCTTCTCCATTTCACACATGACCATATATCAATGTTTCTCTTAACCCGTACGTTTAGTGAAAAAAACTCACACAGTCTTATCGGTTTAATCAAAGAAGTCCTCATACAGACAACAAATTATTATTTTCGAGGCAGCACAAAATCCACTGTTGTACCTCTGAAAACATGTAATTGTATGAGCGTGTGCGTAAAGAGCGACTGCAGAAACCTTTGAGAGGGATTAAAGCCTAAGTCCCTGCCTCACGTAGAGAAGTGTTTGGGGATTTTCCCCCTCAGTCTTTAAATTCAGGATGGCGATATGATGTCCCCAAAGTGTCTCTCAGCTTACTCGGAATTAAAATAGCCTATGTTTTTTATGGTCCGTATTGTCGCTGTCCATCACAGCCGCACGACAGCCTTCTCTGCTGCTTTAGATAAGTTTCTTCTCTTTGTTTTATGGCTGATAAAATGAATGAGGGAAATCCCTTTTTCACGTCTTAGTTTAATATCAATCTGCTTTTAGAGGTGAAGAACAAACATGTAATCATTTTTGTAAAATAATTTAAACTTGTAGTTCAGGAGCAGCCTACACAACATGAAATAAAACAATTTTGTCATGTGTCTACTGCACGTTAGGAAGCAACATCTCGCCCTCTGTCTTTTATTTTATTCATATTTATCTTCATCATTAAACATTTCTGACGCGACTCTGTAATTAACATCCTGAATTTAAAAAAATACATTCCTCACTAAAAATAGCCTTCTTTTGATTTCCTGCTCACGAGGATGTTTTCACTGAATGGATATCTGATGTCCGCGTCGACCTGGCACCGATGTGCTGATGATGAGAGTGCACTGGGAGGCTGGTATAGGCCTTCTTGGTAGCCTTTGCGTCGTTTTCATTGGTCAGGATCCTCTTCTTCGTGCCTCAACGTGACATCACATCCACCCGACCCACAGGAAAGCAACAGAGATTACAGATGATGCTGGACATCTCAGAGGACGCACACACGCCTTTACGCACAATCGCTCGCTGACCGCTCTTTTGCGCGTCCAGGCACCAAAATAAAGGATATATGCGCGGATGCGTTGCGGTTTGGAGAGTCTGATTCTTGAAAAGTAGGGGGAGGGTTGTGCTCGGATTTTCACGTTCTTTGTGAATGGAGATTCGTGCGTAAAATTCTGTTCAAAGCATTCAAGAGAAGAGCTGTCGCTCCCCCACCTGTTGGCAGGTGGTGTTGGCTTTACCCGCGGACATCTACTATGACATTGGGTTTGGAAATAATGGAGGATATTGTTATCGACGTAGTAGGGGAAGGGCTCAAAGACAGCGGAGAGGAGCAACTCTTACCTTTGGATGAGTCGCGGAGCGAGCAGGACCGCAGCACGGAGACTCCCAGCCGCCAGAGTAAAGAGCAGGACTCCGACAGCCCTGCACTGGCGTGCCCTTCTCCTGGTAAACCCAAAGGTCCCACGTCGGTGAAGCCTCCATACTCTTACATTGCTCTGATAACGATGGCCATACTGCAGAGTCCAAAGAAACGGCTCACCCTCAGCGAGATCTGTGACTTCATCAGCCACCGCTTCCCTTATTACCGGGAGAAATTCCCCGCCTGGCAAAACTCTATCAGACACAATCTATCGCTCAATGACTGCTTTGTAAAGATGCCCAGAGAGCCCGGGAACCCCGGGAAGGGAAACTACTGGACGCTGGATCCCAACTCCTCGGACATGTTTGAGAACGGGAGTTTTCTGCGGCGGAGGAAGCGCTTCAAGCGGCAGCATTTTCGCTTCGACCCACTAAAGGAGCAGCACCTGGAGCCCAGCGGACTGCACGGCTTCCCGCACGGAACCTACGGGCTCGGCACGGCGGCTCTGCAGCTGCCCGGTCTGGAGATTTACCCCTACCTCCATCACCATGCGCCCTCTCCGTGCGGGCCCGCCACCATCCCACCTGTCAGCAGCATCCTGCCGGCTCTCTCCAGCTTCTTCTCCCGCAGCGCCCTCACAGCCAAGGCTTTCCTCCAGTCGCAGCCCGGCATTGACGCCTTCTCCCCGGTCCAACGCACCGCTGCTTACTCCTCTCCTCTGACCTCCAGCGTTGCCTACGCGTCCCCTGCGCTCTTCCACCCCGCGGCGTCTCCGCACTTCCTCAGTTTACACCAGGAGTATCAGAAATTACAGACTCAGCGTGGCGCCGTGGACCTGGCCAAACACATCCACGCTGCTAACAATGAATAACAAGTCAACCGGACTCTGAACTCGTGTTTTCTCAGGTAACAGAGACGTTTTAAGCAGAAGCTCACAATTTCTCCAGTGTTGAAAATGTGCTGAATCTGCTTTCAAAGAATGTTGTAGATATGTTAAAACAACTTTCCCCTCTTCTCACCTTTATGGCAGAAAACCTTTAGCAGACGCTTTTTAAAATTTTGATCATGAATTATCCTCTTTATTTTAGAAATATTTAAATGACGAGTTTCCTATATTTTTTTTCTGGAAAGAAATAAAAGTGAATATTTAAACCTTGCGTTCATTTGTTTTTTTTGTACAGATCCACGTGGTTATATGAAGCTATTTATTCAGTTTCTGGATGATCTTTAACTTTAAATCTTTTTAGGGGCCTATGTCATGTGTTAAATTGCTTTTAAATTTCTGGGGTTTGACTATTTGTCGGCTGATTTCGACCAAATATATGAATGAAGGCCTAACATTAGCCTAATTCGTAATGATGACAATATAACAAAATGACCGTTATTCAGAGGTTAAAATGCGTTGGATTGGTTCACAAAGAGAAACAGCAAAAGAAATATAATGAAAAACAATGGTGAAGAATAATTTGATGACAGAAAAAGTCTAATCTCTTGAGCATATATGTCCCGAATGATTGTAAACACGTGCTTCACTTCTGCATAAAATAATCGATTAAATACAATAAAAACACAGATTACACTTATTCTCTATTTATTCTTATATTTTTGGTCTATGCAATGGTTTGAGTAGATAGCAGTGACTGAGACATTTAGCCTATTTAATATATCGAAACAATAAATGCAGAAAGGCTTGTCAAGTATTTCATGCTAAAAAAAGTGACAGGAAAAGCGACATGTATGCACAACGTTGTGTTGGAAACTGTGATGTCAAGGTTAATGTCACTAACGTTTATATTAACGCAGGGCCCCATCAGGTGCGTGTGTCTGTATGTCTGTTCATGGATATAATGCTGGAAATATAAATTCCTATAATTGCCTTATTTCGCAGGGCCACACACACACACACACACACACACGCGGACACACAAGCTCTTCCCGCGAGAAAATCTGTACAACACATTTTCATGTCAAATAAATTCTCTTCTGTTCAGTCATAAAGCAGCTTTCTGTTCACTTAGGCCTACCTCCCAAATGTTCCCACAAAGGAGCCTTTTTAGTCCTATATCACCTATTGTTATTAGAATAATAATAATTAGTAGTTGTAGTAAGTCAAAAATATGTTGGTGACTTTTTCCATTTTTTATTTTTGTTTTGAGGTTTTATTACAAATTTTAAAAATATCCTAAAAGGGCTGAGGATAGAGGTTTCAGCAATAAATTATGATTTTTTAAAGGTGTAACTATCTAACTTAAATAATATAAAACGAGCTGGAAGAGGTTTTATTTTATGTTGCAAATTGAATGTATTACTTTTTTCAACAATTAATCCAATAGTTCAATTTAATGATCATTTCAAAAATGTGTATTTGATGTTTAGAAATTGTCAGTGCTTGCTGGGAGTGACATTTTACAGAGGAATGTCAAACAGTCTGACTTCATGGTTATAAAAACTTATGGTTATCTTGTCTCCATTTATTTATTTATTATTCTCAGCATGGTTAAATCAAACCTTAATCCATAACCTAAACCTAAAACAAATAAGCTCATCATTTCAGTTGAAGCAGACTTTGTGTGATTTTGACCTGGAGAGAGACACGCAGCGTAAATCAGTAAATATATACAGTATGTGATTACTAAACTTATCCCTAAACTTTCCGTCCATTTCTCCTTGCCACTAATTCAGATCATCTGATTTATTTTTCCTTTCTTTTTTCATTTAGGTTGACGCGGAGCTGCTTCACAGTGAGAGTGACAGTAGTAAAATAATTCTGGGTTTCAGAGCATGGAAGTATTTATTTAATTCTATTCTGAGTCTGGTTTAGATGGATCACCGTGCTGAAGCTCTTGGACATGGCTGATGGATCACACCACACGCTTAGTCCTTTAGCAGACTTTGGCACCCAGTGAGGGCCTGAAACAAATAAAAAGATTGTTACCTGATGGTGAGCTGCTGAGCTTCCCACTCCTGAAAGAAGAGCACGCTTTCTCATTGATTCTCTTTCCCCCTTTTTTTCTTTGCCCCATTCAGAAAACTTTACAGATGCGACCACTTTTGATACTTTTAGATTTAATTGAATCTGTCTTGAGGTTTTCTCTTTTTTTGTCATAACCAAATGTCTAATATTTGTATTGCTAATCTTAAACAGTGCAGCAAGAGCTGTGGTTAAACTGATCCGACGTGAGATTCATATCATACACCGCAGCACTTCTGCTATTAGAACTTATCTGATTAGAAAGCCATATATACAGCTGAACATATACTTTTATTCCTGTCAGTGTCAGTGCTTTGCTTGTGTTGATCTAGACTGTCACAACTAAATATGACGATGCAGTAAGAAGAGGCTGTGAGTCATGAAAAGTGGGAACAGCAGAAAGCCTTGTATGTGCCTGTGTGTGATCTGTACAGCAGGCAGTAAGTCATCAAGCCCCTTTTGCACAGTCACACATGTTTACTATGGCTGGACATCATGGTCAGATATGAGTGAGACACAACAAGTTAACAATCCTCAGAAGGCACCAGAAGATCTGAAGCAGACAAACAGTTGCAGGGACTGATTGGCAGCCAGGGAGGGGCGAGTTAGGGTCATTTTTTAAGGGGGGGGGGCTTTGCACCTGATAAAATAAGCAAGTCAGACACCCCAGGCTGCGTGTGTGTGTGTGTGTGTGTGTGTGTGTGTGTGTGTGTGTGTGTGTGTGCGTGAGGTTGCCAGTGCAGTGCTTCAGGTCCTTTTACTTTCTTTTTTCCTTTGAGTGTGACCAGGTTCATTAAAGCCTCACTTGTGTTAAAAGCTCCTTTTTAAAAGATTAGCAGCAAGATGATTCTGTTTTCAACCACACTTTACCTCCCCTATTTATCTTCTGTGGGTCGCCTCCAACTTAACTTTTAATGTAATCTGCAAAGTCACTGAGAACGTGACCGAAGTGGATTGTGTTTTAAATTGAATATGTCACCACAGAGAACTGTACTCAGTGTCATATTAAGGCAATTCATCATATAAGTGGACATGACGAATGGACATTTATGTGACGAGCTGTCAGTGGTGTATGCCATGTTTCTGCTCAGTTCCACGTGGATTATCAGGTCAGCGTTATCACAAGTTATAGCCTAACTTCCCCTCTGATGTGGAGGTCATTTCTCTGGGAAAAAGTGAGTCGATTCAGTCAGAGCTCCACTCATGCCTAACAGCGCCGCTGTACCATGCTTCCATTCTCCACTTGCAAACGCCAAGCCAAACAGGCAAGATAAACTCATTCGCGGGGCACCCCGCCTCGCTGCCTTCACTCCTTCTGCTTCCATAGCAAAGAGCCAAGGTCCAAGCAGGGAGAGCGTTGCATTCTGGGATAACCCCTGCAAGTCCATTAAGGACAGGAAAAACAATAGGTCTGTGTTGTTGCAGAAAGTTTGAAATGCAAAATTTGGAATAAATTCCCTTGAAATATTTTTCCTGTCTGATAGCCGGCTGCGTTTTGGGCTTGCATACACACTAAAAGTCTCTGGGTCAGTATTACTCAGTTTTACTGTGTATGATTGTGTAGTGTAACCCATGTAACACCACTATGTCAACTTTACACATAGACAACCGAAAACACTGGGTTGACCCAGTGTTGGTGTTATTTTTAAATTACTGTTGTGTCATTGGATCAAAATAACTCTTTCTCCTGGGTGAATTTCTACAAATGACACAATTTTTAACACATTTTGGATCAATAAAGCACCAGTGTTGCATGTCATTATTATATACAGGGTATCACTGCTGGGTCATTTACCCAAACCAAAATATGGTATGGCTGCAAAATGCTAAAAATCTACTCTAGGACTTTTTAAACAATACTATTTGTGATTGTTAAAAATGTGTGTGTATTCTTTGCAGTTTTGAATGTCACATGCTCATCATTTTGAACAATTAACAATACATTTGTGACCTTTTTAAGTTCAAAAGGGTCAAAATAACAAGAGTAATAAGACAACATGCATTGTGTAAAGTTAACCCTGTATTGTTTTAAACCAGTGATTTTTAGCGTGGAACGCCTGAATTGTGTTTCCTTTAGCATTTCAAGAAGGTGATTTGTGCAGCACTAGACTTTGGTGAATATAAAGGCTTTAGGTGTTGTGGTTTTTCAGTTATCATTAGTAAATCTCGCACCTTTCTGCTGAGGCACATCACAGCTGAGGTTTTCTCTCCTCTCACTTTAATGGCCGACTTCCACAAGCCTCACTCGCTCCTTGGCGTTTGCTTTTCCTGGCAGGGCCAATCCCCGCTGCCCTGCTTCGGGGAGTTATTCAATTATAAATCTTCCACCCTTCNCCCTCCCCCTCTTCTCCCCTACTCTCTCTCTCTGTTTCCCCTCTCTCACCGGTCTATGTGTTATCCTGCCAAGCCCAGTAAAACACGCTGCTCCGTTGGTGCACCCCTCTCCGGTCTCGTGCCCAAGAATTTATTATGCACAGGGTGGTGAAGCGGAGTGCGGTGTGTTTTTGGAAAAGGGACCCCCCCTCAAGCCTCAGTGCCAACAGATGACAGTGACATATAGCAGGAAAGCCACCCAGAAGGAGAATGATCTCACACCTCAGCCACGCGCTCAGAGGGAGTGGGAGAAACTGGAGAGAGAGGAGAGATCTGCAGCTGGGGGCAGAGGGGACGATAAAATCAAGATGAAAGGAGGCCAGGATGGAGAAATGAAAAGGTCGAAATGAAAAAACAAACACCAACAACTGAAAGCAAACGGTAAAAAGCAAGTAGATGATTTGATGATGCTGCAAGAGAAGTGAACCAAAAATATGCCTACATGACTTCTTCAAATACTTTAGGTTACTTTGCTAAACTTGAACATTGTGTTCTAATAATTTCCAAATAAACCAAACTATGTTAAACCTCTTAGATATTCCATTCTTACCCTCAAACCGTGGCTTGTTTCTGCCAACCAAGCTCTGAAGGAAATGCACTGCTCCATTAGGCATCTTCAGAAATCCGCAGTTGCATTCAAGATTTTAGAGCAGATAGATCCTCCTCTTTATGACATCTGTTTCTCAAAAAGCCTGAGAAGCAACCAGTCTGTTTTTGACTAGTTAGCATTCCCACCGCCCCCCACCCCTCTCCTCTTTTTGCTCTTTATTTTCATTCTTCTTGGTGCCCTACTGTTCCCCAGCTGACGACCTCATGACCTCACCCTGCCCATGGAGCATGGCATTACAGCGACGTCCCCTCTCTAGGTTTCTGTGTACCACCCCGTGCCAACATGGATGACGGCCGCTGCAGGTAGAAGGCCTCAGACCACCAAGAGAAGTACTCACCATTTACAGGCCTGAGATCAAAGGCAGCGGGATTGTGATGTCACCCACGGCAGCCCCCAAACCACTTATTGCTCTAAATGAGAGCCATTAGCCATACAAACAAAGACTTAAAACTCTGTCATTTAATCAAAAGGAGAGCAGGAAGCACAATTAACATCAGGGCCAAGATGTGTCAGAGAGGGGTCAGGCTATAGCCATGCAGGCTCTTATTACAGTCGTACAGTCTGAGGCCTGGCGGTCGGTGTACAGCCTAATGAGAGTCAGTAACCCCAACCTGGCTGCGGCGCGCCCGCTCCGACTGATCTCTGAGGAAGACAAAGTGGTCTGCCTTCCACACCAGGCATCGTCATGAAGAGCAGGGGACGTTTGAAAACTAGCCAGTTAATAGCTGGAAACCTCCCTTTCTGCCTCCCCATGGTCTCTCACTCACTCCATGCACGCTCTACCTCTCTCTCTCTGCGTCTGCGCTTTCTCTCTCCACCTCTCTCTCCCCCATTACATTTGGTTTTCTCCCCTCAATAACGTCTGCAGTGGCATATTACAACTTGGAAATGGATTTTAAAAGGGAGTAGAGAAGGGTGCCAGAATGGGAAAAACATGGATTGGCTCAATGGAAGCAGATTAAGTGGTCATGCCAAACCTCACGCTTTGTAAGAAACAAGAAAAAAGATCCTTTTTTACATTAATGCTCAGAGTTAAGGACCAACCGCACAGTGGGGGGAAATCAAAAATCCCACCCTCTTCGAAAGAGAATGAATATTTCAGGCGGTGAATTGTCACCTCATACGAATCCTTTTCCCCTTCGGTGTCACCAAAGCGAATACCTCTGAGGACAGGCCTGTCTTTTTATCATTGCTGCAGGTCTCTCTGTGCTCAGGGAACTGTAAAGCCAATTCATAGGCCTGCAAACATCCTGTAACAGCAACATAAATCCACTAATTCAGGCCTTTGTGTTTGGTAATGGATGTTGTGCCATACTATGTAGATGTGATATGATAGGATCACTGAGGCTGCTTTCTAGCACCGCCCTGCCACCCAAACTGTCGGCCAACGAGCCGCTCATCCCCTGTTGCCTCTGTTGGTGGTCCCTGGTGTAAGCTATATTTTCCCCTCACTTCTCTCTCTCTCTTTTTTTATAGCTAACACAAAATTGTTCCTAATTCGCTGCTGCTAGAGGGGGGTAATTTGCGGCTTTTGGCTGAGTGTCGCAAGCCCCAAATTTGAAAAAGCTGCTGAGTTGAAGGCGTTCAGTGAAAGGCGGTAGGAGCAACAGTGGGGAGAGGAGAGAGAGAGAGAGAGAGGGAGAGGGAGAGGGCCTCAATTCAATCAGCTGAAAAGGAAAAACAGCAAAAACATGATAAGCCTCAAAAGGCAGAAGACGGCAATGCAATAATAACTATTGGGTAATGTGAGTTGTAGCCACCAATAATTATCTTAATGAAATGATGGCGACAATGTCTCCTCTTATTTTCCAAGTTAATATGATATCTGTTTAGCCTATCATTAATGTTCTTATCAGACTAGCTTAACCAAAATATCAGATATTTCCTGTGTTTTAGGTTGCACCAAATTCTCAGAGATAAAAACTCTCTCCAGCTAACCGTCAATTGCAAAATAAAGGCCATCTATGAAAGAAAAACTTAGTCCTAAAGGCTGCTTAATGACAAGCAGTCAGGCAGTTCAGTAATTATCTCTCAGTTAGGGTTAGTTACTCAAGTCAGTTGAAGTCAAGGGAAGTCAATGGCCACAGTTCAAACTGGCTTTCTATGAAGTGCCACAAAGTTCTGTGCTTGGCCCACTCTTGTTTTTTCTTTATATAAATAATTTAGCTAATGTGCATGGATCCTCTATTCTATTCTATTCTATTCTATTCTATTCTATTCTATTCTATATACTCTTATACTCCTTGTTATGCAAATGATACAGTTTACCTGTGGATCTTTTCTCACGGTGCACTTCATAAACTACAGTCCGTCTTATTCATCTCAAACTTGCCCTGAATGCAGATAAAATTAAGTTGATGTTGTTTCTAATGCAAGGTGATGCCTGTAGACATTGTTACAGCTTTAGAGGAAGACAACAGTTGTTACAAATATCTAGCTTTTTAGCTCCTTGAATGTCTTTATTTTAAACAGAAAAGGGGAATTTCCCAAAATGTGAAACTATTCCTTTAAGCAACATCTTTATTTTAGATATAAGTCATCTGAAGGTAGGAAAAGGCTTCTTTTTTTTACCAGTTCTCGATTATGATGATTTGTTATATATGAATGTGTATTCCAATTGGGGGCCCCCTTCTGTCCATACGGTCGAGCGAGTCGTGGGTGTATTTTTATTTATAGAGCTATTCTGGGCAAATTACCATCATAACTCTGGCAATGGAAAAAAAAATAGAAATTAAAATTTTAAATGAAACTCAGTCAGCTGTAATACCTGAACAAATATGCTTGTTTATTTGTTTAAGTGTGTGAAAACTAGTTAGCAAGCTAGCAGAAAAGTCTAATCAGTTAGCTAAAATGATTAACAGCTAAAAAGTTAAAATAGTTAGCTGTCATGGAACAAAAGTTTGGATATGATTAAAATAGGTAAAAGTAATAATTACATGGTGGAAATGTAGTGAAAGGACACATTTCACCAAACATTGACAGGCCATGACCTAAACATTGACAGTTCAGTTGTATGAAAAAAATATTGTGATGAAATCCACTTTTATATAGTTAATAAGGATTAAATAAGATTCAGTTTGAAATCATTTCACATTAACATATTTGGAGCACAATGGGTGGTGTTAATGAAGGGGTATTTGAGTTCACTGCCAGATGAACTCAAATACCCCTGTGCTGTGGGTGTAAGTCTGACACAAAGGATTAGGAACCACCGAAATAAAGGTTACATAAAATAGACATAAAATAGGTGTCAGTTATTCTGACCTGCTGTCTACATAATGAGCATGAAAAGATGAGCCAACAAGAAGTAACTAATGTCTGCATGAAGCAGTTGGGTGCAGGAGAGCGTCTGGATCTCTCTTTACACCCTGAGTTCTATGTTCCCAGTGCGAAGGGGGGCTGAGATCTCCTGCGGCCTCGTCCGACACAAGGGCCCTGAGAGGTGCTCATTCATTTTGATTAACAGGGCCTTCCTCACTCTCATCCCATCCTTGGTGGTTCTCTCTCTCCTCAGGGGAAAAGCCCATATGGATGTTTTTCTTTTCTCTTTTTTCATCCCACATGGTTTTTCGCTTCCACAACAGCACGTCATTACCCGAGTGTTTAAACACTTAAGAACAGTTTAAAAAGGAGGGAGAGGAGGTGGTGGTAAAGAAGGAGGAGGAGTGAAAAAACACTCACGAGCAATGAACAGTTCTACATTAACTCTGCATCACTCAAGGGAGCTGTAAAGGCTGCCCCGTAAGCGAAATGAAGTCAATAAATAAATGTGGCTGTTGTCAGATTTCTGGAACAGCTTGAGAGGGTTTCAGCAACGGGGCAGCCCACCATGTTGAAATGAAGGGTGATAAGTTTGGGCGGCCCCGCAGAATTAGACGCTACAACTTGCTGAGTGCCATTGACTAATGAGGGCTGGGTTTGCTGCATGATAGATTCAAAAACGAGAGGAACGTTTGATCTGCACCAAACCACAGTTTGTTGAGAGTCACAATGCCTGCTCAGCTCCGGGTGAAGAGAACATCATCATAACACAGAGGAGGTTTATTATTTTATGCAGATCCCACATGAGCTGCCTCTGATAACGCTACTCCCCCAGAGGCCTGCTTTCACAGCAGTCAATCAAAGCAGAAGTGACAACAAACAGCAGAAAGAGACAGGAGCTGTCAGTGGACTGAGCGCCTGCTTCATTTCATGACTTCATTGGATTCAAACACTTTCCCTGAAACTCTGTTTTGCTGGGACGCAACCACAGCGTCTTCCTCTGCAGGTTGGCCCCGAAGGAACGCCAGCAGAAGATATAACACATGAGGAAAAAAAGCAGTAGCAGCTGGAAGAATGTTTTTCCAAGTTAAAGTAATTGATCAGTGAGAGTCCAGAGGAGGAGGGGGTGGGTGGGGGAACATGGTTCAGAGGAAGCTGCAGGTGTGGGGAAGGGAAAACACAATCACATCTCAAGTCAAACAAACGCGTCTCCGCTGATGGAGATGGATAGAGGGTCAGCATTCCAGTCCATGCTGGAGATCTCCGCCACTTAGCCCCAGGTCCTTTCTCTCATTGCTCTGCCTGTCTGCTGCTGCTGCTGCTGGGCCAAACATCTGGACAGAGAGCGAGAGAGGAAGTAACAAAGGGTAGTGAAGGGGAGAAAGTTTTCGAGAGAGAAAGAGAGAGAGGATGGACATGAGGGTGAAAAAGGAGGGATGAACTGAGGTCAGGAGAGGAGGTGAAAGATGCAGCCGTGTTTATCTTCGGGACTCCCGCGGAGGAGGGAGCCCACATAAGTGAGCTTGTGTCGGTGGGGGAAAGTTCACACCCTCCGTGTGCCTGCTCTCCATTTCTCTTCATCTTCATTTGCTTCACCTCTTTCAACATTTTTCAAACATCTTCCAGGCATCTGAGGCAGAGGCTGCAGTAAATGGGGCAAAATTCTGTCTAATCCTGCAGCTAACACTTTCTATCAGCCATCTTTCAGACAGCAGAAACCTCAAACTAACTTTCTCTCTAATTTTTTTCCTGCCTCCTTCTTTGTGTTTCCCCCATAGACTGTATAAAAGGAGTCCTATAAAAGCCTGCCCTGCTCTTGTTTTCTCAACAAGTCAAGGGATGAGCTAGAGCTCATAAAGAGAAAACTCAGAGGGCACACTGAGGTCCTGGGCTCTGTAAAAAGGCTGTGGCTGCAGCTCTGGTGGTGGTAGCAGCGGTTGAGAGGAATATAGAGTTATACACACACACACACACACACACACACACTACACCTTGGGAGTATTTGATCCCTGTGAACGCTGCACGGCCTGGGGAGTACACGCTCTGTAAATTTCCCTCCCGTGTGCTGTGTTCTCTGTAACTGCAGCCTGAGCTTGTAAAAAGAAAAAAGAAAAACCACACATGACAGGTGCCAAAGTCAGGAATGTGAAAAAAGTGAATGATGAAATAGTGTTATGGCACTTGTTCCTTCACTACCGTACATTTCCACATGCATTAAGTGTTGGGGAAACTATTCGGATCCTTTACTAAAAGTAGCAACATAGAAATACTCATTATAAATAAAAGTATTGAAATTGTGTTAAAAATAAACATACCTAAGTATTATGTTCTACTGGTGGCAGAATCACTTTGAGCTATTTCAGCAATTTATTAAACACTATTTCAACTATTTATCTAGTTATGTACTTTTAGAAATATCTTTTTGACTGTTTAAACCTTTCTGCTAGCTTCCTTGTTTAAACACACTCTAAATCGCAACATAGTGTCCAATCACCCTCTGGGGCACAAGTAACAATGGTTGAATTTTTAATCTCATCCATAAACAGTATAAACTGAGTGGAACAACCATTTTGAAGCCTTGTGTTTGGCATTTTGGTCATCGCCATCTCGTTTTTTTGGAACGAGAAGTGACCATATTCTGATGAGAGTGCGGCGCTAGCTAGCTTCGTTAGCAAGGCGCGTCAGTAAGTCATATAAACAGTGATGGCTTAAATCAAAATGTACTTACTGGAAAAAATGATCAGCTGACTACCTAGAGTGTCTTTTTTAGTGCAACTGAACGCTGGACAAAACATTTTTAGGCGACCAAAATGTTACTATTAACTTTCATGAACTGAAAACACACAGAGTCAAAGTTCTCAGACAAAATCACCAACAGCACCCTAAGTTCACTGCTAGTTAAATTTATACAGTGCAATGGATAAAGGTCGCTGTGTTAGCAACTTGTCAATCACAAGGTAGCCACGCCCTAAAGCATACCCTGCTTTATTGTCTATTTTACTCTAAATGGGACCCTAAGTTACAAAACAAACATCATGCTCTGTTGAAGAAGACTTGAGACCATAATATCATTAGGAGAGTTTGTTTACTGAGTTAATGAATCAAGTAAGTAGTAGACTCACTTTGTCACAGTCTCCAATGCAATCAGTGGAGTCTTTAGAGATAATGCAGGTTTAAGGCACTTTTCAGACCACTTGATCTCATCAAATGTTCTGTGTTTGCAATCTGAATGTGAAAAGTAAATAGTAACTAAAATAATTAAATATACAAATAGGTATTGTCGAGTAAAAAGTACATTAAAAAGATAAAGTAGCATGAAATGGAAATACATAAATAAAGTTCAAGTACCTCAAATTTGTATTCAAAAGCAATACTTGAGTAGGTATACTTAGTTACATTCCACCACTGCATGCATGCATGCATGTGTGTATGTGTGTGCGCGTGTGCGTGTGCATGTGTGTGTGTGTTTTTACTGCTGATGGCACAGTGGAGGATTTATTTGAACAGATGTGAACTCTCAGTGTCAGGGTGACCTCAGGTCCTACTTGGCTACACTGCAGCTGATCTCTCCGCCCTGGAAAAATAACACTCAGTTTAACAGACTGACCTGTGGAAGAAAACACTCGCTAACACACTTTGTAATAAGTCCTGGAATATGGCTACATTTCCTCTCACAGAGTAACTGAATCTCAGTATAACCTTATCAGTGCATGCCTTGGTGCAATGTAGAGCACATTTGTCAGGTTATGTCCTTGTCTTCTGTGAAATATCTCGGTTACAGTAACCAGACTGTACAGTAAAACCAGAAGTTATATGCCTTTCAAAGTCAGATATGTGGCAATGGATTTATACACTCATTGACTGAAATGGTGGGTTTTATACCAAATGCACTGCACATTAACAGCACCAAGCATGAGTTGGGGGAGTGCAGAGGTTGCCGACAAGAGCCATAAAGGAGGTGAATTTATGTGTCGGAGCAATACAAGCGGGAGGTCAGAGGCAGAGTGAAGTGTGGAGGGTCGACAGGGATGAAGACACAGCAATGTTTGGAGAGAGGACAGGAGAGAGTGATGCTAATTTATACCCGGCTAATTGGAAACAGCAGAGTCCTGCACCTGAACCGCGATTCCCGGCCCTGTGGCCAGCGTCGGGCCCGGGCAACGTGGGAGGGTGATGAGGGTCGGGGGATGGAGACATGGGATAGAGGTTAGGGTCAGTGTCAATGGCAGCCTTGTTGTTTCTGTCCCTGCAGACAGGACAGAGTTTGGTGTGTGTGCATGTACTAGAAATGTGAGGTCTCTGGTCTTGATGTGCGTGTCTGAGCGGAATTAGTGTGTATGTTAGAGATTTTCTCGGGGTCATGTTGTTGTGACAGTCTCATGCACACACACACACACACACACACACAC
>JAPMOB010245600.1:0-10854 GCA_029875015.1 Lepomis gibbosus
ACACACACACACACACACACACACACACACACACACACACACACACACACACACACACACACACACACACACACTTTATTACGCAACAGGTTGATAAAAGCACCAGTTTTTATCAGATTTCCACATGGTTCAGGTCCAAAAAGCAGTTTTTCCTTTTTCACAGCAAAGGCACCATAAAATCCAACCCGCCAACTACTTTGACTAATATATGCGCGCGTCACATGACGTCAGAGCGCAAGCCATTCAAAAAGCGGCCGGTGGCAGAAATAGCATCAGACAGTCGCTTGTATACACCGGCGAAGCTCACACTGACACAGCACCGCAGCTCCAGCAGCAGCGAGATAGTGCATCGATACTAAAAGACGAAACAAATCCGGATATACACTTAGGTGTCCAACCAGTCGCAAACGTGGCGAGAAGTATAATCCAAACGAGTCTGGTACTCAACATGAGCACGGAGATGTTCGCTAAAACACCCATGGAGGTGGCCGTCTACCAGCTACATAACTTCTCCATCTCTTTCTTCTCCTCGCTTCTCGGAGGAGACGTTGTATCTGTCAAACTTGACAACAGGTAAATAGACACCCGACACAGTCACCATATGTTTTTAAATATGTGTTAATGCCGCGTTTGAATAGTCATGAATCTGAGCATACGCCTATTCTCATTCTACTGTGTGCCTCCTGTGTTTTCATGCAGCCGTTCAAAGCAAATGCGCCTATTTGCAATGTCTGATACTATTATTATGATTATTATTACCAATTAAATTTCACCAAATGCTGACCGCCTAGCTACCTTCTCTCTCTGCTGCTGTTTTTTGGACTTTATACAATTATCTGCGCTCTTTACTGTGTCAAACTTCCCTTTGTTAAATTACACCATCACCTATAAAACCAAATCTTACTCTCAGAGCAGCCAACATGCACTTTATCATTATCTAGCGCTTGGGTAAACTGTTTTTCTTTCTGTTTTGCAAGCTTTCAGTTTCATTGTCCTAGACCAATGAATTCAGGAAGAACAAACATGTTTTTATAACTACTTTGGGATTGAGTTGACATTCAGTTAACAGCAATTGTGGCTTTGAATTGTTCATTTATGGCCTCTTTTTCTTCCCTTCTGCAGTGCCTCTGGTGCTAGCGTTGTGGCCATCGACAACAAGATTGAACAGGCGATGGTAAGCTGAGATAATGGACAAAAACACCAGACAAAGACATGTATACAGGTTGCACAATAATGATATATAGGGATATATAGGTTACTACATGCATTTATTTTGAAACAAAGGGTGTTCAGATCCCATTTGACTGACTTCTACAATGCACAATTAGCATTCATTTACCATTAAGCTGATGCTGTTGCTCAAAGTTATTTACAATAACTGGTCATTTACAATGGCTGCTAGTAGATCAACATTATCTGTTAAAGCAGCAAACCTGTGACCTTTTTTAATGGTCTCTTTGACCACAAGAAACATCAATATGTATAGAAACTGCTGACCTAAAACACAGCTTCCCCAGTGCATTATGGACAAAACCAGCTCTCTGTGGATGGTCTGGGAAGTCCAAAGTTATGTGAAGGGAGCACAGACTAGTGTATGCTTTACCCATGTGACAAAGTAGAAAACAAAGTGCATGAGATGAAATGACATCCAAAAAAATGAGACTGGTAACATCTTTGCAGCAGAAATTCATTAAAAACACCCTTGAATCTAAGTTGTAACATGTACTGTATAGTGTATGTCAGAAGATCCAAGCAAGTAAATAGACAAAATGCAGTAGAAGATACAGCCAACGTGCCTGGCAAACCCCCATCATCCTTACAGCACATGCATCAGCCGTGCAGCCATGCAGATCGGCCTTACAAGTCTTAACATTTCTCACTTTTTAGAAGTGAACTGATCCATCTCTTCTTCTTTGTCATCACAGGATCTTGTCAAGAACCACTTGATGTACGCAGTGCGCGAGGAGGTTGAGATCCTCAAAGAACAGATCAAAGAGCTGGCGGAGAAGAACAACCAGCTCGAGAGAGAGAACTACCTGCTCAAGAACCTGGCCAGTCCAGAGCAACTGGAGAAGTTCCAGTCACGCATCCCCTCAGATGTGCTGTTACCCCTGGACAATCAGAGCACCCAGGTGACCCCAGACCAGCAGCAGCAGCAGACCTACATCCACAGCACTGGCTCTGCTGTATAAGTGGCTCTGCTTTGGGGCGGGCAGAGCCACTGTCTCTTAACAGTAATGGACCTCCATTTCAACCAAAGTGTTACAAAATCGCTGCCGCCGAGAACCCTTCAAAACAATGAAGGTGAATCTTCGGGGCTGTAAATGATAGATGGCACACAAAATAACTGTTGACACTGATGAGCACAAAACAGAACTTAAGAGGCTCAGACTGGTGCAGTGTCAGGCCCTTCCTCTGATACCGTCCAACTCTTTGTTGTAGTCTCTCTGCGTAGACAAAAGCGCTAAGAATAGAGAGAGGGCTGACTAGACACAGACGAGCGCTTGCTTTCAGACGGGGGTGCTTTCCCTGCCTAGCCAAACCCATCCAACAAACACCCTTTGCCCGAGAGAGGGGGTCTGAGGAGCTGTTGATAGGGCTGGCCCTGCAGGTGCTAACTTGGAAAGTGTGGGTGAGGTTTCCCACTCCCCCAGAGCAGACCCAACTGAGACGGTCTTCCATGTCTCAACGAGAAGAGCCCCATGATGTGGATTTGTCTGACCTCAAAATAGTTTCAAGGACTCCCAGGCACACATTTCAGCCACACAATGAGGACTTTTCCTGTACCTACAATGTATTGCTCATGTGTTTGTGTACATTTAAGCATAACAAGAATAATCAACAGGATAAGAAAATGCAGAGGTGGCGGTTAATGCAGTATAGCCTACTAGAGCTGTTGGACCACTGCAGAAGACTGTTCATTATGGTGCAATGATTTATAAAATATAATGTTTTCTGCAGTTGGGGCTTGCTGCTTATGGGGGAAATTAATCCTGCTATATCTTCTGTTTTTGTTTGTGATTCTGAACAAAAACCAGTTGTTTGTAAAATAGCATTGTACAGTGGTCTAAAAAAGTTTTCTTTGTAATCTAGGGGGACAGGCATATCTGCCCACCTTGTTTGCCTAGCTCTTCACATTTAAGGGTAACTACAATGTACATAAAGATGATACGTCCTGAGGAAAATGTAGTGGAGAGGGTGAGCAAGCAGACGCCTGATTTTTGTTTTTTAGCAGCGTTGTCCAGTATCCGCTCCGATTCTTGCTCAGATGCCAACTTAAACGATGGCATGACAACAGTGCCTGTCCGTAGTAAGAGGAACACATTTCCACATTGAGCTGCTGTTGTTGTTGTTGTTGTTGTTGTTGTCTTCAAGCTACCAAAGACTTTGCCTTTTTTTCTCACACAACAGAAGCTGAGCAAACCAGGACCATGTGTAAAATTTCACAGGGAGAAGTCTCATTTGTAGCTAGTGCTAAAGTTTCTCTGTGTTTTTGTAAAGATAACGGTATTGTTGCTGTAAAGTATCCTTCGGAAACAGTTGTTCACTATGATGTTTGGATACGACTGCACATTTGCAATAAACCTTATGTTTACATAATACAATACGTTGACACACTGTCTTTTGTTCATTGACTTCGCCCACATAAAATTTTCCAATATTATGGAAATACTGTACCTGTACTGTACAGCAAGTGTTTTTTAAGCAGGTGTAATGAATGCTGGGTAACGTTTTTGCAAGACTAATATTAAGCAAATGAGCATATCACACAAATGTATGAATATTTTAGTTGCTGGATTTTACTAGTGCCATATGCACTACCCCTGAGATCAGACTCAAGTTTTTTCACATTTATCTTATGGCAGCGTTTGAGTTTACATATTCCATGCAATAAAGTGATTTATTCATTGGCAATCCAGTCAGGGAAGGCAGATGAAACAGCTGTAACAACACCCAGGAGGATTTCATTTTCTGGTGCAGAAATAAGAGAACCACTGTGAAATTCCTCTCATTTGAATTTCAGAGTAAACAGCACATTGTTTGTGCCCAAAACTAACCTTGCATTCTTGGAAGTTGGAAGCCACTCCATTGCAACTTCATCACAACTACTTGTTTGTGTTTACAAGGTCAGTGTGACGAGCAGCATGTGATTTGTAAAACTCCACAAAAAGCCACGAGGCTCCCACTTCAGACAAAGGTACTTCTCAATTTAGCATGCTTGTTCCTCAGACTTAGGAAAGACTATTGTCATTGTCTTACTAACTGAGAAAAAAAATATTAGTAAGTCAGTACACAAAGTTTTTTTTTTCCAAAGTCTAAAACAGTGTGACCACTAATGATAGTGAAGTAATAATAGCTGGTTGCCAGTGGATCGGAATCTGCCAGAGTGAAAAAACAGTATGTCCTAGTAGCATTTCCCTTCAGACGGATTGGCAGCCAGTCAGTGCAGCCTGTGTGTAACTAGATATGTTGTGGCTTCCCTGGTGCGCAGACCAGGCTCCCATCCATCTATCGCTGAGAACAGAGAGACTCGGCTCGGGCCCAGAATCACCACCACAGATCAGATAGCATTAGAGTAAACACAGTGTCTTCCCCAATGCTCACTTGTACACATGAAACGGCGGTCTCTCCTGGTGTTCTGTGTCAAAACAACAGATTCTGTGTGAAACCGATGGTACTGATCAATATGGATGCTCTGAAATGCACTCTGCATTTAATTAGTGTCAGTCGGGACATGCAGCGTATTGACTGAGAAGGAGATTTGTTTAATGTAGCGAAGAGGTGAGTTATTGGCTCTTTTGCACAAGATAATTAGAGTCCGTCTGTGTACTTGCCTGTCCAGATACCATAACACCTTGTACATGCCAATGCAGAGAGTAGTGCAGCAGTTCAATCATAATCATACTGACTGTACAGCTAGTGTGTACATACCACAGAAGCTCACCAAAAGCCTGAAGACAATTAGGACTTGATTTACTATTTTGCTTTAACACTTGTTCTGTCTTTCTATTTCGGCACTGGTTTAGTAACATTCTAGAAGCACTTCAGTGCACGTGGCTTTTTATTGGAAAGTGATTCACCATAAATGTTCCGTCGTGGTCCACAACTGAGGCCCAATCAGGAAAATACTTCTGAGGACATATTTGTCTCTTCTCCAACAACATGTTTGCTATTTAGATTTTTCCATTAGTTTTCTTATTTCTTCCCTCCAGTTATAAAGAGGTATAGGTAGTGTACATGACTTAGTTGTACTTATGTCATTGCAACATGTCAGTTTTGATTTAAAAAGATATATGAATGAAGCAGTAAATATGTCATCCCTTTCAACACTTGAAATGTTTTAATGATTTAAATAACCCCATTTTGTTTGTTCACTCTTTTAGAATCATATATCAAACATTGATCCCACCCCTGGTTAAAAACTAACTAGCTGATGTGTAGGACGTGTTCACATTCATTTATTGGTTAATGACTAAAGGCTTGCACTCATTTCCAAGTTTTCTAGGAAGGCAGATACACAGAATATCTGAGTCAAAGCATCAGTGATTCCACATCGCTTTCAATAAAGTACAGTTAAGTATTAAAAGTGTGGGTACAGTCTTAAGTGTGGAATTAAATATTTGATTGGAAGCTGCTTGAAACCAGGCGGCCAAGAGAAGAGTTTGTGTTGGATTACTAGTGTTATGCAATGAGAAAAAAAAGAACATATGTTTCGGATTGAAATTTAGGGGTTGTGCTGGGATAAGCGAGCTCTGCCTCAGTGTGGTTGGGTTCGCATGCAGGGGAATAATTTGCTGACTGCTTTTCATGCAGACATATACAACTTGTGTGTCCTCTGAATGGCAAAACATTCATCATGCCAACATTAAAGTCTGAGCTGAATGAAACAAATGTCAGATTATAGCTGTATGTCATACTGTTATGCAGTGTCGTGCACTGCACTTTTCCTGTAATATGAACGAGGAGTTGCTCTGCCTTTTCCTAAAAAGAAGCAGTTAAAAAGAGTAGCAAATTGGTGATGACAGACGGTTATGTAAGAAGAAACGTGCCATTATTGCTCTCTCAAATGAGAAAACTGTTTACTAGCTCCAGAGACACAACACTTTATGCAACTTAAAAACATGACTTGATGGTATCTTCCCTCACACCGCTTATTTCACATGTTGACAGCGAAATACCTCTTTAAAGTTTGTGTCAACGTGGACCTGTGAAGAAAAGAGGGTCAAAGATTAAAAAAAATACAATGCAGTTGTTCATGCACTGGTTGGTTACAATCTGTCAGAGCTGAATGGAGCCTTCATGTCTGGTGTATTTGTACTTTCTTAATGCATTTTATTCAGTTTGTTTCTGCATAATTAACATTAAAATACTTAGTGAGATTGATTTATTAGTGTCTGGTCTTAACTATTTTACCCATACAGTGTAAAGTGGACACAGGTCTTGCTCCTCAGTCTGGCCACACAGACATATCATTGTTTCACCCCGGACAGGTGCTGGTTAGGCCTTGATGCATAATAAAATAAATCCTTGTCTAAGCCATTGTATATCTTCTGTATTTCCCCTTACACATTGCATTCTAATTTTGTTCACATAAAGCATGATGGACAGCTGTTAACATTGAAAATGAGGGTTGACATCAGTGAATTTTTGGCTCAGACATAGAAATAAAAGTGCTTGTTCTGTATAATTTTGGGAGAAATTTGAATTTACAGTCTGAAATGGTGGGTTAAAACACATTTGACTTGGATCTTAAGGGTCCCAGCTGACATCCGTCATGGACGCTCTGCTGATGCTACTTGGACGATGAACCTGATGAACTGATGTTTGTGGGGTCTGTCTATGGGTTAAGTGTCTGGAGTTTGTCATGTATGTAGAAACAAATGTAAAATTTAAGATGTTTATCATTCCTAAGGATGATCGAGAGCTTGATCTTTGATTTATTACATTAACTTATGTATATGTAGTTAGACCCTGTAGTATTATTTTAGAATATTAGACTGAAACGTTTAAATCAAAAATGTATTCTGTTGTGTTAGTAGCTTAGGTCCTGGCTATTGTGAGTAACCACTTGAGAACCTTTGATTTTATTCTCGATGTGTCAGCTGTGTTTTTGATCAAAGCCACTTTAGGAATGCTGCCAGCTCAGAAAATCTTGATCATAAAGACAAAAGGTCAGGAGTCACTGGTTTTGGATTTAGTGTGATACCCCAGTTCATGACAGCACTGCACAACAAGAGCCGGTGCATAATTTAAAGCCCTTGCAGACCCTCATACCAACATGTGACACACACACAGGGTCAAAGGGGAGATGGTTGCATAACCTGTACAATACTGAAAATGTCTCAAGCCATGTTCCTTAACAATGGCCACCGATCACAAGATTGTCTTCTTGATTGCTGAACATATTAAGACACTAAAAGAGAATTTCTGTATAATAATCATTAAATTAAATTAAACAGACCATGAGTTTCTACTTCTGAAATCTTAAAGAGGGCTTTGTAGTTTGATATAAATAGTTTTTTGAGGTAGCTGAAATGAAAAAAGTTAAAAAACCAAATAGACTGTAGTGCAAGATTATATTCTGTTTATGGGTACTGGGTGAGGTTCTATGAAAACAAATTTTTCAAAAGTTGTGGTAGCAAGAAATCAAGTTCATTTAAAATGCACAGGGTCCCACTGTTCTTTCAAACACAACCGCGCAGTGCTGTGCAGCTGTAATTGTGGAAAGTCAGTCTCTTGATCTATATTTAACATCCTCTATATGTGACTCAAGCAATAAGAATGCAAGTGAACATAGCAACAAATGAAAGATGTAAATGTATTTTTGTGAAAATACTTAAAGATGAGGCTGGTTGCTTCAGTCAACCTCTACAAATGTACAAAGACAACAAGAAAGCTAAGAGTTTATGGAATAGTTTACTGCAGCACATTTATGGTCATATTACTTTCTACCACAAATATGGGTTCAACAGTTATTTGGAGTTTTGGAAGGATTATGCTTCCCCTCCTCCACTGTGGTCTGTTTGTGTGACTCTCCCCTTGGTGCGGTAAACAATTCTCCTCCTCTCTTCTAGTTTTTGCCCATGTGAAGCAAGTTGTCAGTGGGCTGCAGGAAGTTTAAGACGTAAACATTGCAGGAAATGAATTCCAGACAACCTTGGGAATATATTTATGTTACAAAGAGCTGATAGAGGGCTTCCCTTTGGGCCAATCACACACAAATGATCAACAATGACTGTTTACTTCATTAATATCACGTGAAAACTTTGAATATAATCTGTTACATGGGATTAGATCATAAAACATGATAACAGATCATGATCCTTGGGGTAGACAGACTTTTATATTATAAAATATGACAGCTCAGGTATAACATTGCTTCCCTCATGTCTGAGCCATTAAACTGTCTTGACATCAACACAATGTTCCCAAATCCAGGTTCAGCCTGTATTTTTTATTATGTGCTGCAGGCTTGAGTTGGCTGGGTGGCCACAGCAGCAAGTCATATCATGACCATGGCATGCATATCAGAATAGGAAAACAGATGATGATAATAACCATCAAATAGTGATTTTCCTATTTATTATATACATACGGGGGAAAAACCTTCCCTTGTTGTGACATGCACAGGGAAAACACCTGCAAGGGAAAGAAATACTGACAAATACTGTAAAACAGTGCTGTGCAACAGTTTTAGGTATGTGTGGGAAAATGATGTAGAGTATGTATGAATGTTTTCGAAAATAGACATGTCAATAGATTATATTCATCAATTAACAAAATACAAAGTGAGTGAACAGAAGAAAACTCTAAAAACAGCATCAAGTCTTCTAGGTGCACTTGTACATAGTTTCTGAAGAAACTCGGCAGGTAGGTTGGCTCAGACATTTTGGAGAACTACCCACAGTCCTTCTGTAGATTTAAGCCTTCCAGTTGCTTCTAACTCTTCGTGTAATCCCAAACAGACTTAATGATGTTGAGGACTTCTTGTTCTTTACACTAAAATAGTTCTTAATGACCTTCGCTGTATGTTTGGGGTTCTTGTTGCAGAATAAATCTGGGGCCAATCAGATGCCTCGCTGATGGTATTGAACGGTTAATGAGTATCTGCCTATTCTTTTTAAGCATTGAGAAAATCATTAATGCAAGGAACCTCCAACATGATACACTGTTGCCTGCAGACACTCATTCTTGTACAACTCTCCAGTCCTTCTGTGAACAAACTGCCCTATGCTGCTGCCAGATATTTAAAATGTTGACTCATCAGTTGAGAGCACCTGCTGCCATTTTCCCAGTTCCTGTGTTTCAATGCATACAGCAGTTGAGTCGAGCGGCCTTGATTCCATGTCGGAGGTATGGCTTTTTGGCCACAAGTCTTCCATAAAGGTCACTTCTGATAAGACAGTAGATGGGTACATGGGGGTCCCAGAGATGGGGACTCGCCTTAGAGACTCGGACGCAAGTGCAACTTAAGTCGCACACACGGTGACTTCAGACTCGACTTGAGACTCGTCCACAAAAGACTTCAGACTCGACTCGGACTCAAGGCGTGGGACTCGTGAACAATGTTTATTTTTTAGGAAACGTCTGATGAACTTGCCGTTATTCCCCTCCTCCGTTACCTATAACCTGCCTATATAACACGTAGCATCTGCTGCGAATCTGCTGCGTGCGGCCGCACACGAGAGAGGACAACAAACACTGGCATCTGCTGAGCCATTCATCATAAACTTTGGCTTTGGCTGAACACAAATAGGTTAGTAACCTGTGTTGAGTAAACATGTTTAGCTCAGCATTGTCCATCTAACGTTAGCTTGCTTCTTGCTTCAGCTACAACCTAGGAGAGGTTTACTCTTAGTGTCGTTCGTTATGAAAAGATGAATGTGCGTTTGTTTACTTGCCAAACTTGTGGTGGTCGATCAACGTAATTATTGCACTGCATTGCACATTACACGGTTGTGCTCTGTAAGTTAAAAACAGATTACTATTGTTGACCATGTAATTTTACAGTATTATTTAGTTAACTTTACACTGGGTTTGAAAATCAACAGGGTTTGTTGACTTACAATAGTTTATAAGTTGTCATTAATTGTAGACGCATTGTAAATTAGGCTACATGGTTGTGCTCTGCAAGTTAAAAACAGACAGGTTTATTGTTCATTATGCAACGTCACAGTTTTATTGAGTTAATGTTACACTCGGTTTAAGAGTTTGGGGAGAGTTTTGACTTACAGTATTTAATAAGCAGTTAATAAATCCATTACATATTACATGGTTGTGCTCTGTAAATGACAAACAGGTTACAGTTACAGAATTCCTTATAGCTATGCAGTTTTATTAGCAACCTGGATTGAACACAGCAGTGTTCACAGCAGGTGATAAAACATTTGTAATAACCACGAGAGACTTGAGACTTGACTTGGACTCTTGCTCAGAGACTTGAGACTTGACTTGGAGCTCAAAGACTTGTGAGCATCTCTGGGGGGTCCCACTTTTCCCCGGCAGTTCTGAGGTGATGGCACGGCTGAACATCCTCAGAATATGAAGGGAAATAACTACCTTGTGTCATATTTCTGTGCTCAGTCTTGACCTGGTGGAGGCCTTTTGACAGCTGTCTTCAGCATCCTCACCTTGTTAGCTGAGTTTGGCTGTCCCTTAACCAGTTGGATTCCTTCTACACAGGTGTTTCTGTTTCAGCTGATTGTGTTTTGTCTGAGTTAGAAGTCAGCGTGACTACGTTTACATGCAGCCAAAAACCTGTTAAAAATCGGGATATTAGCAATAACCCGGTCGCGCACGGCCATGTAAACACCGGCAAAAACCCGGATATGCTCATAACCCGGTTTTTAAAAA
>JAPMOB010245601.1:0-17457 GCA_029875015.1 Lepomis gibbosus
TCCCGGGAAGGGGGGGCCCAACTGCAATGAACCAGCTTTGGGGGGGCCCAGCTTGCAAAAGGTTGAGAACCCCTGCCCTAAGTGATTGGCAGCAGAATACCCAAAGTTTCTTTGACGTGATTATTCCATTGCAGTTTTGCAACATAAAGGCAGTTGGAAGAATTTGATGACAACAGCAACTGAGAAAACAAACCAGGGCAGAACACATATATAATATTTATATATACAATTATAGGATTTGACTGAATTCTATTGCTGAATCACAAAAAAAAAAAAAATACAGAATCACCATGAACTGTTAGGTATGTGGTTTCTGTGTTCATGTTGTTCCTGTTTAAGTCTGTTTTTGGTTCTGTGTTTCTCTGTGTAGTTTTGTTTAGTTAGTTCTTAGTCCTGTACACTAGTTCATGTCTTTAGTGTTTACTCCTGGTCCTTGTTCTTCAGTGTTGTTGTTTTGATCTGTACAGTATCTGTCCTATAGTGTTTTGGGTTCTGGCCTTTCTATTGCCTTGTGTCCAGTATCTGTTATGTAGTCAGTCTGTGTTTTGGGTTTCAGTCATGTCTGGTGTCTAGTTTACTCTGCGTGTTTGTGCTGGTTGGTCTGTGTGTCAGGTTTTGTGGTTATGATCTGTTTAGTTATGATTTTGTTCATTCGGCTCTAGTTTGTCTAGTATGTGTTCCGTAACCTGTGTCATCTCTGTTCCCTCCAGTATCCCTCTGCCTGGCTGTCTCTCTGTTTTCCCCTCTGCTCTCTCCTTGCCTGCCTGTGTCTCGTTAGTCTCATGTCTGTCACCTGTGTTGGTCCCGCCCAGCTCGTTTGTCCCCGTGTATATGGTGTTTCTGTTTAGTCTTTGTCTGGTCATTGTTGCGTTTAGACGTTCTGTCATGTGTGTAGCTCTGTACCTGTCTTGTCTCTGCCCTGTCTGTCTTGGATCTGCATCTGCTTGGATTATCTGTGTGTTTTTGATCTTGTTTGGATTACCTTGTTTTGGACTCTGTTTTACCAGCCACTCTGCCCGTAACTGTGCTCGCCTTTTGTTTTGCCATAATAAACCCTTTGGACTGTACCTCTTTTGCCTTGTGTCCTGCATTTGGGTCCACCAACCTACCTCACCACCACCCTCCCTGACATGAACCAGTAGAAATTACAGTTCAACAAGTTTAAGACTCTACAGCCATGCTAGCAGCTCAGTGAGGCTATATTTAGGCACCCGGGTGCTTTGAGATGAATGCTAACACATTCACAAGGACAATGTTAACATGCTGAATGAATTTTGCACTGAACAAAGTATCGCTGAGGCTGATGGGAATTGTCATTAGTTTTGCAAGTATTTTCCCAGAAACCAGAAAATTGAAACTCGCTCTAGATGAAAGGTTAGGGGATCAAAGTTTTTAAAATTCATCCCCTGGGGACCATGAATGTCTAAACGCAATGGCAATCCATCCAAAGCAATAGCTGTTAAGATATTTGAATGTATTAAAAAAAACTTATGAGGTGCTAGAGGAAAAAGGATCACAAGTCATTAGGCTAAATTGTCTAGGAACCATGAACGTCTGGGAAAAATTCAATCTGTTATTTGAAATATTTGAGTCTGGACTAAAGTGGTAGAACAACGGACCAAACGTCTCACCAACATTGCCATCCTTTGAGCTTGGCTAAATAGGCTGACAATGTTTTCACATCTCTGTGGATTGACAGAAGTCATACTGTGTTTTTCTCAAGATAAAATCCTCAGGACTGGTTCAACACAGTCACCAGGCCAAACCTAGTGTACAACTGACATACACCAACTGAAGCATGAAAATCAAGAAAATTGACTGATAAGTTTACATAACATACTCAGTTAGGGGCGCTTCAAGCTACAAACTTCCCAGAGACTTGTAGTTCAAGCTAAGTTTCTTCTGTATGAGGTTTCTTTGCCAAGATGTATGTTATTGAAGGAGAGTTCAAATTCAGTGAATGACCTTTACTGCAAAGCGCTCTTTGCATCTCTCTTAATCTCCTGTCTGTCTCCACTCTGGATCATCTAATAAGCCAGAAATGCCATTTAAATGTCAGTAAGTGATACAAAGAAAGAAAAAGATAAATGAAATATGTGAAAACCAAAAGTACTTCTTTTTTTTGGTATTCAATAGCATTAGATGAAAAACAAGAAAAAATGTGGACCCTATTCAATCCCACTATATTGCTGGTATATTCTTTATATAGAGAGAAGAAAAATGAGAAGAAAGCATGCTGATAAACAAGAAAATGAGAAAACAGAACTCACCGCTGCAGTCTTCTTTTTACTCAAAATGCCCCCCTCTCCTTTTCTCTTTGCTGTCACACAATATGGATCTTCTCTGTGTTTACTCTTCTCACTTCCCAAGGTTTATAATGCTCTGAGTTAAATCTGCCATGAAGTTCATTAGTCTGTGTGGCGTGCCTCCTGCTCTCCGGATAGATTCACTTCTCTGCAGGCTTCATGGGGTGAAGAGGAAGCTCAAAGAGGGAGAAACTTCGGTGTCTCTTCTGTGATCTCTGAAGGCCTCCCGGGCAATTGCTGATTTATGCTACTGCTGAGGCTCATGTATGATGCGACTTTGCTGAGAAGCAAATGAAGTGAAGTCGCCCCTGAGTCTCTCTCTCTGCTTCTCTTGAGGCCTCCCTGGCTACAGTTGCTATATTCCTGACTCTAAGGCAAATGGAAGATGCTTAAGTGAGTTTTCGGCTGGGTAGAATGAAGCAGCAGACTTAGTGCTGTTTGTCCTTCTGTTGACTGGGTGCCTATCTAGAATCCGTATCTGCTGAGGTATATAGTTGCCTGCCTGGTATATCGTATCGAAGGGTGAGTCTATTGTGAGTGTGTAGCTGCCTGTATGGCAACTGTGACCCTTTTGTTTCCAGTTCTAGCTAGCCAGAGGTCCAGGCTACAAGTGTGGATGAGTACAATTTAGGCAGTGTGCAGGTCTGAACTTGCAGGTGGTAAGAGGTCCAAGGTCATTGCTGGCTGTCTCGGCTGCAGTGAGGAAAACTTGAGAGGCAATACAGGTTGTCATGGTAACAGCAGTGAGGGGTCAGAGGTGTGTTTTTGCTTTACGTCACTGGGTTGGCTGATTCGGTGGAGGAGGTAGGCAGTGGGAGAAAATCCCTGAGGTAAATGAGGAAATGTTGCTGATAACATATATGAAATTGCTGTTTTTCATTTTCTATTTCTCTGGGAGGTAGAACGCAGAAGAGTTTTTCTCTGATTGAATCAGTGGAAGAGGAGAGGAGGACGGAAGGTAAAACTGTGTTGCATCACTCTTGAGTCTATTCTTCAATCTTACGTCTTTGAAATAGAATGCTGGTGGTCTCCCAGTGTCCATCTAAAAAGGTTGATGCTCAGCTCGTTCCTCTTAACAGGTAGGTTTCTTCGGGGGCTCCACCTAATGGAAGACAAAACACGAAGATAGGTTAGAATATGACCACATGACAGGATTATTACTGGACCTCAACAAGTATGTCCCTTGTCAGTGATTCTATTTGTGATTTTTAGGGACAGAATATCAAGTTACAGTGCTGGGGCTGAGTTTGGTGACTTCAGGACTTTTGTTTTCAAGAATTTAAAGCAAGTCCTTAACCCTTCTGGTTTTGCTATTATAGTGAACAGACCCAGATAGAGTTTAAAAAAACAAAACAGAAAAAGTTGTCATCAAGGCTGCACATAAAAGCAGTGAACAAACGGCAAAACAAGGCAGAGGATTATATGCAAGTATTATCCCGGAATAAAAATAAATAGAATATAAAACTGTCCAGAAGACCAAACAACGACAGGGGTCTCATTTATAAAATTTTGCAAGGAAACCTCACTAAAAGTCTACTTGTGCCCAAAAGTGAAAAATGGCGTACACCCAAAAAACATTCAGACTAAAACCGTGTTTACCTGCACACCTGTAAGCAATGTTCCCTTTATAAATCCAGATGACCTACAAGTGTGCGCACGTGAATCGGCGTCATGTCCCGCCCTGTACACGCCCATTTTTAACCATAAACAGTCAATGCAAAGCATATCAGGAATTCTGATCCGCAATTAATGAGCCTGGTATGCGCCTTTCCTTATGGTGAATCATGGCGAGAGATGAGAAAAAAAACAAACAAACAACAAATGTTTGTACTCAGACACTGAGATAGAAACTCTTGTAGGGGATGTGGAGGCCCTTAAAACAATGTCATTTGGTGGCCACAGCAACGGGATCGCAAATAAAAAGAAACAGTCCGAGTGGCAACGTGTTGCTGCTGTTGTCAACAGTGTCAGTGGGACAGAACGGTCAGTGGCAGAACTCAAGAAAAAGTGGTCTGATCTGAAGGTATTACATCTTTCTACTTATTTAAGAACATTTTATTTGTGCTGCTTCAGTATTTTAGTATGGTAGTAAATGTCATTCAGGAGGAAACTGTCCTCCCACCACCAGAGTGTGGCTGCAACTGGTGTAAACAAGTAAACCTGAGCTCACTCCACTGGACAACTAAATCGCTGCCATAATTAGGGCGACCAGTGTGTTTGGGATTGTGTCGGAGAAGGGAGACAAGTCAACAGTGTTTAGTCTTAGGTCTTCTTACAGTTCTTTTGTTCGAGGCATGGTTCACATCAGGCAATGCTTCATGACAATAAAGTTAAAGTTACTGTGTGTTTTTTTTCAGGCTGGGCAGCTCTAACCAACCAATGTCTCATTGATTGGACTTCAGGTTGGCTGACTCCTGACTCCAATTAGATTTTGGAGAAGTCAGTAGTATATGGGTTAGCATACTTTTTAATGTTTAATGTTAATGGTGTGTTCAATAAAAACATTTATTGTTTCTGTGGTCTTAGTTTAAGCAGACTGTGTTTGTCTGTTGTTGTGACTTTGATGAAGGTCAGATCACATTTTATGACCAATTTATGAAGAAATCCAGTTAATTCTAAAGGGTTCACATACTTTGGGTGTGGTATCCATTTTTGAACATTTTGACCTGACAAAGATTAGACTGGGATAAAAATGGTGTCTTCTTAAATATAAAAAAAAAGTAGTTTGGAGTCGTGTGCAGGCGTTTTCGTTGTGATTTCTCTTTAACAGTGGTTGCAAGAGCGCGCATACCGATTTCTTCTATTGCATTTACAAAAACATTCTAGACATGTTGCACAAGAAAGTGGTTCACAACAGCTCTGTAGTGGCGATAGAAGCAAATCAGAAACAAATGTGTCCATTTAGCAATAATAGAAGCTGCAGTACCTGTTCTGTATGCAAAGCAGCTTCAGGATGGAAAATCTGTTGCTGGCAACCCACATTTAAATGCACATAATGTACAGACTCACACACAGTGTTAATCTTCCTCCATTTGTGTAAGATTCATGCTTACTATACACACATGCACGCGCATAGTTGGAGGCTTCACTGTACTGTAAGCAACCGTGAGAGTCAGGGTATGTCCTCCGTTTAAAGAACATTTTTTTAAGACTCACATTCCACCACTTGATCTGAAGAGAGCTGAGCCTCAAGCTCTGTTAATGCAGTTAGCACCACTTATCGATACATTAAAAGTGAAAAGGACAAGCAAGTCCCACACTCACAAACTTGCTCTCACACACTAAAACACACATTCAATTAAACTGCGATGCAAATCCAGACTTTACACTCACCCACCAGGGTCGGGTTTAGAAACACGTGGTAGCTCCACTTTAACTGTGTCTCTGATGTCGCCTTGCGTCTCTCGGTGGTCGCCTTGAATCTCTTTGTGGTTGTTTGATTGACTTCCCAGAGAGAAATGTTAACAGCCACTTAATATAGAGGCTCTGGGTGAATGCCCCCTGCGTCTGTACCTTGTTGACCTGTTAGTAATTTCATGGAAGGCCAAGACTTTTGTTGGGCACCTACTCAGCAAGCACTGATAAAGGCCTTTTCAAAATCTCAACTAAGAGCGTCAAGGCAAGAGCTGCATCTGTACAGTATGTGACCTTGGTAATTGTATTGTGGTGAGTCGAGGTTTGCACACATACACCTGTCCTCTTTGCACTACTTTTACTTCTATCTTGTGTCAAAAACAACAACAACAAAAACACCTTGCTGCTACTCTCTTCTTCTTAAGACACATGAGCCTAACAGGCAAGCAAATGAAACCTCAGCAGAGGGGCAAGTTAACCGCAACAGAAACGCCAAATGAAAGAGACATCAGGATTAATCTTCTGAAGGAGGATGGAAAGAGAGATGGTGGGCATGGTTGGAAGAGCCATGTTGTACAATATGCATCATTCTGTAACCAGGAGGAGAGGGGAAAAAAACCTGCTCTCCCTCTACCAGCTACAGTGACAGATGCACAGTACAGGCAGTTAACAGTAATTTAACAGAAATACAGTGTGAGTGTCAGAATGCAAAATACACCTCACGGTGATGGCTGCTTGCCTGCCAAATTGGGTGTGAATGTGGGAAAAAAAAAAGACCATTTGTTGCCAGAATGAACGACCTTTGCCTGTTGTAAAGAGAAAAAGGAACAGACAGTGTAAGGAACACCATGTTGATTGTACATTAACAATTATGGATGACTGAGTACACCATTATCTGTATCTGTTCAAACAACTAAATGATCAATACCCGTGTCTGTACTTGGAATTAGAGGGGCTTAAACTAGACGTTAATCATTTAAGCCTGAAATTGATACGGCTTGATCAGAAGATGCCAACAGTTTCAGAGCAATGTTTTTGATCACAATATTAAGAGAACTATAAACAGAATATTTTTTTAAATAAAAGTTCCTACATTCACTGTTAATTAGAAAATGGATATTGACACATCTTACTCTGATGACGCTCGTAAGAAGTACATTATCTGTACTAGATACTTGTTTCAGCTGAGTACTCTCTCAGCTGTAGAAACGGTGTCTTTTCTTGCAGCAGTGAGGACGACGATCATCATTCTGATGAAGACAATCAGCCGAACAATGGCAAAGAACAGCAGAGATACTTTTGCACATTCCCAAGATTTATTTTTGGATTCACATTAAGTGAGTAGACTGACTGTAGTTGTTCTGTATGTGATCTTGAACTTTGACCTCAGCGGGGAGGAAGGGCACCAGAAAGGGAAGCTATCCTCCAGGCATAAATAAACTTTCGTTTTTTTCTTTGTCTCTGAATCTGCTGACTTTTACTACTAAGAGACTGGCACACTGACCTGCATGCGTGTGTGTGTGTGTGTGTGTGTGTGTGCGCGCACACATGTGTTTGTGTTTGCAGTGAGCACTCTTGGCTGTGGCCCTGTCTCAATATTTGGCAGCAGAGGTCACACAGTACTCATATCTAAGGCCATTTCTTTTCATGACTCTTTTCTCCTACGATTTGGGATGTGGATGAGTTTCAGAGCCTAGAAAACACCCACCTACACGCCTACACAAACTTGGCAGGGCCAACAGCAGATACTCAGCCAAGTTTGTGTTTGTGTGTGTGTGACTGAGAACTTCTTCCATACCAGGGTAAAGTTCCTCTGAAACACTCACGCCGGGCTAAGTAAAATGGTTTTTTTTTGTCAGGTTTTACTGGACTCAAAACACATTTTCTTCAAAAAGATAAGCACATAATACGTGAAGATAATTGAAAATGTAGTCCCCACTTTGAAGCTTGACTTGCATATGTGTGTTTTTTAATTTGCTAAGAAGCTGGGCTGTAAAATTAGCATCACACGGTTGTTAGTCAGTGTGTGAGGCTGCAGAACGCTGTGGTAACAGAGCAATGGTTTAAAGCAGTATTTTAAGACAAAGGCAAGGAAACTCCAATAATAATCAAGGAGAATATGCTACTGAATCAATACATGAGAAAAATATGATAAAAGTACTGTAAATCTCACAGCTACAACAGAAAATATGTACTCTAACTACATGATGATTCAAAAATAAGGAGAATTCCCCGGGTTTAAAAACAATATTGTGAGTGTTACTATTAGAACAAATTTAATATTATAGTCAAGTCAGAAGTCAGTGTCTCTCAAACTGCCTCCTCCCAGAGGCATTGCAGTGCTTTCCTAGAATCAAAGCACAAACAGTGCTTTTACGCTAGAAATGGAATCAGTATACGGATCAGCAGATGGCACACAGTAAAACGACATGTAAAGTGAATTGAAAGACGGGCCGACTCATTACAGGGAACTAAGGAAGCTAACACTTTAATGCACTGTTATTCCTAATTATTTTGTAAAAAGATCTATGTCTTTTGGCACTAATTATCTGACTGACTTTGTTTAATTGGCACACTACCAAATAACCTAGACTGCTTTTGTCTTTGACAATTTAACATATCTGAAGCATGACGTTTTTCCAATAATAAATGAATTATTTATTTTCTTGTTTTTAAATGGAGCAGTTCTTTCAAACAGCAAGCTAACTTAGCCTTAGAACATATTTTTACCATATAATTACATCGACTTTCAAAAAACAATTAGCAGATTATGAGAAAGTAAAAGTCACGGAAATGTAAAATATGGAATTACCGATAAAAGGAAAAAAAAGAAGAAAAGGTTGGATAATAGTTATCAGTCAAAACCAAAGACCAGGAAATAGGACGGAGCCTATCCTGCTCACAGGTTCACTGTCAACGTAACGGAAGGAGAGGAGATATCTATAAATCTTTATCTCTAAAAACCTTGACAGGGTAACAGGCAAGCTCAGGTAACAGATGGATACATTCACCACATGTTTTGCAGAGAAACTATGAATATTAAGAATATATGAGCAGAAACGACGGCACCAAGTGATTCTGATGTAGTGAAGTGAAACTGATGTAAAACTGTAACTGTAGTTCTTGATAATATTATCTCAATAAAATAACTTTACTCATTTTGACACACATTTCCACAATATTAATAGCCAAAAAATCTGAAATTACTTTAGCTTAGCTTTAGTTTTTAGCATCCAAAGGGAGGCATCACAGAAAAACCTCTGTCATTAATCACTGATGCTAAACATTTTAAATGATCTTTAGACCGCTGTAAGTCAATAAATCCCATCATAATAGAGTATCAAGGCCCATACAGGGCTTGAAATGATGAGCTGAATGAACCCAGTGCCCCAGGAAAACGCCTGTTAAGATGCAGCACTTATCAATAGCATTTCCTACCAACATAATGAAGCAGCAGACTTTAAAGATAAAGTGCAGTCACTTTAATTTCTTTAAAAAACCCTAACATCCTGGATGGAAAATGGAAAGTAAGTGGGCTATTAAGGCTGCATGTTGCTGATGGTGAGTAAAAATGACATTTTTCATGCAGTCTTCTTCTAATATCTGTACTCTTATCCCTTCTCTGCTCCTCATTAAAATGAACTGAACACATCTGGCTCCTTTTGATCATCTCTTTCAGTGTGAACCACTGCAGAAAACTGCAGCGTGAGCGCAGCGGGGTATATCAGGGTTTTTTATCATTTAGTAGACAGATAATATTTGAATTCCATAAAAAGGGAATGCTGGGTGCTGTCTAGAATAGGTCTAAGATAAGAGGAGTAGGGGTCATTGCTGTCTTGCAAGTATCTAAAAATGCCTTCCAAACACAGTCTGTCACATCCTTCCAGTCAAATCGGTAGATCTTGGGGGGGGGAAACCCTGAGAGGTAACGAGAAAAGACATACTGGTCCTCTCAATGTAGGAAACGATAAATCACAAATACTAATCTAGCTTGAGTCTATTGTGAAAACCTCCAACATATATGAAGTTGTTAGAATTTGTATCCCACTGTGAGGCCTGTGGTTAATTAAGAACCAACCACTCATGCAATTTAGAGATTATTTGGGACTCCAAAGCATATATGCAATATGACACATGCAGGTTATGTAAATAAGAAGCAGGAAATCGTTGGTCAGGACACATGAGCAGTCTGAGCTAACTCTGGGAAATGCAATTCTAACAAGAGGGAAACACACGACAGGGGGACTGATGTCGACAGCTCCCTCTCGCTCCTCTCCCAAGTGAATAAACTAGCAGTTATAGGTTATTTAAACCATAAATTTACATTTAGAGACCACTGTGTAGATTCTATAGTTATATATGTGTTGAAATTGAGGAGTGACGAGCTATTCTGTCTATTGAGAAAAACATCTAGCTGGAATTTACAGTAATGTCATGCAAAGGAAGGATCTATGGTACAAGATGAGATTAAGGACAGCCTGACCTGATTTACAATTCTACTACTGCTTTGAGTATTGCAATGAATGAAATGTGGAAATCACTGGATATATTGAGTGTGACGCTCAAAGAGCGAGTAGGATGATGTGCTATTTGCTTTGGGCAATGTGTGCTGCTTAACTGGACATTTTTATTGGTGTTTTTTTTTGTTGTTGTTGCGTGTATGGCTTTTATCCCTTTGTTTTACACGCTCCACTGCTTCGGCAAGAAGAGACTGCATGAAGCAGGCACCTCCACCTAACAGCCAATTACACAGAAATGTATTTTATATATGAAAAATGGAATACTGCAAATGCCGTACACTCTGATTATGGCTAATGTTTTCCAATTATTCAAAGCTGCAAACTGCAAATACAAAATTAAACCCTCACGCTTCTGAGTTCTGAGCACCACAAACTGAAAACACAACAGCAGCAAAGTATCACAATCTAACAATGTTAAGGCCAACACATTAGCAAACAGCTGTCTGTTTACACATCCAGTGGACAAAGAGCACAATCAGCATTCATTTGAAGATGTGTTTCTGGTCACCTGGCAATCGTCTGATTAAAAGGTAACGTAACACCAGCTGAAGCCTTCAGCACCACTTTAGTTAGACTCAAAGCAGACAGCTATTCAAGTCAGCTGTGTGTAAGCATGTGGAAAACCCTCAAGTATTGCAATAAGTGCAGCATTAGAGTGCCAGTAAAAGACAGACAGCTACAGCATGCACAATATCGACATACAAATAGTGGGACTGGATTTATAATACTGACTAGAACGTATTTACATACAAACTAAACAAACAGTCATTATTGACATTGTGGCAGCTTTAAACCCAATAATTTCCTTCCTCTACAATGACAAATCTCTCCTCATCCTCCATATACTGTTTCATAGAGAGGAATCAATATTCGCTGGGGGAAGTGATCGCAGACAGACAGCACTGCACACATCCTCCTATATCACCGCCTAAAGGACCTCAGGGGGCAGCTATACAAGAAGATCCCATGACCACACACAGTACAGTAGGAGGTAAACCACATGGACACACACACACACACACAAACCAGCACTAATGTATAGGAAAAAATCATAAAAGACATCTAGACACATCACACACACTTTTGCTTGGGTGAGGAAAGGCGTACTGTATACTGTGCAGAATTGTCCACACACACACACACACACACACCCCAGCCCACTTGTCACACTGACAGCGCAGTATGGGTGACCTTGGCTGCTGTACGCTTTGCCAGCAGCAGACCAGGACAGAGACTCCTCTATGTGAGAGAGGAGGAGAGCACAGGAGCCAAAATATGAACAGATAATTTGGAGGGAAAAAAACGCATGGTGAGAGATAAGAGGGAGACATAAAGCAAGAGTAACGCTGAGAAGGAATGATTTCTGAGAAGGAGAGGGAAGGTGGAGAAGATCAGGAGGAAGAGCATGGAGGAGTAAAGCGAAGGCATGAAAAGCTATGGATATGGATAAGATAGAAACGTCTTCCTATGGTTGCATAGCAACCATATGAAAGTCATCAAAACTGAACCCTGTGCAATCTGCCAAAAAGGGAAAAAAGTACCACTCTCTGCCTTTCAGGCACCCAACGCCTGAACAACTCCCCCGTTTGTGCAACATGTACACACACTTCCATATCTACGCACACACACAAATCCTACGCAGCTTTCTGAGGCAAAGAGGATGTGGTGAAAGAGTGATGAAGGAGGAACGAGGAAGGAAGGCTTAAAGGATTGGGAGAAGATACAATGAGAGACGGAGGAAAAGACGACAGCAGAGACGAGGGGAGAGAAGTTCTAAAAAGAAAGGTGGAGAAAAAGGAGAGCTAAAAGCTGATTACTTTAGCACCAGTAAAGGTTTGCAGGACTCTTAGGTAGATATAGGACTGGCTGCTAGATATTATCGCGTATTGTGAAACGCATAACTCTTAGAACCTCTCACCACATCGGCACTCACACCTATTATTTTGTATAAAAAATAGTTAAAAAATTTGATTGAAGTTTCTTAAAAAAACAATTTGAGTTATTCAAATGAAGCAGTGTATCTGGTATAGTGTGGTCTTCTTGAACACATGGAATCATTAGGGTGGCTGAGCCAGCATTTGCTTTTTATACTGTGCAGCACGCAAATCACTGGATTCAAGCAGCATGGATGTTTTTTTGACATGCAAACACAATGGTGCACGAACACTTCCTGTTAGTGTATAGATTTTTTTATCCTTGGTACTGAGCTTACTGACTACACTGAGAAGCACTATGGATTAGGAAAAACACAAATTGATGGGTAAAAATTAAATATGAAAATAAGAAAATGAAGTAATTACTACTTCTTGAGAACTCCAGTTTGGGAACCACTGTGCTAACATATGCAGTGAAATGCAGGAGAGCAGTTCTGCAACACTAGCAGGCTGAGGTAGGGCAAAGACAATTAAGCTCAGTAAAGAAAGGATTGGCTAATTTAATCAATACTGATCAATTCAAATGTGCCCGGATCGGCCCCCGATAGGCAACCTCAGGATGGGGTCGGGACATCACTGGTCAAAAGGTCACTGGGTGTTCCATTGAGTTCTAATGGCACAGTAACACCTAAACTTTTAATCAAAAATATATAATCAAAATATTCTGTGGCAGTAAAACTGTGCAGTGCTTCCACTTGAAGTTTAACTTTGGTGGACATGGACATGCAAACTTTTACCATCAAGCGACTACACACTGTCTCACACTGCAGAGACCAACATGGAGGTGCAAACATTTTTGGACTTGGATTCAGTTTTATTTAATTAACCTGTAGCAGACTGAACAACATCGACTGCATGGGTTTGCATTTACTCAGAGTTTAAAAAATGGACATCTGTTAAGACCATATTGTGTTAGAATGCAGATTACATGGTATTCCAGTATGTAGACATGCCATTTGCAGTTTCTATTATCATTCTGAAAAAGTGAACTGAAGGTAAACAGGAACAGTCACAGTCATTAGTCTCATTACTTATTCATTAAAATGTACTCAAACACCGCAGTGATGGCACTGATAGCACCGCTGTCATTAATTCAGTGGAGTACGCTGATTAGCTTGCTGTCGCAGGCTAATCCCTCATCAAACTCTTGAGCAGAGGCACCGTCAGCAGCAGCATTGCTCTTCTGATTTATCATCACGGCACCACTAAGTTTATCCTCCTGGTTCAGAGACAACATTTACAACTTAATGCAGCTGTTGGACTGCTGTTAAGCTACTACTAAACTGTATTGGTGGAATGTATGCATATATTTGAATATTAGGACACACTGAACTTGAAAATCTGTTCAGCAGTTGCCAAGTAAGACCGAAGCCATTCCCTTTCCCCCACAGATTTCCCCAGTGGGGAGATCGAAACGCTAAGATCACATGTCCACTTCTCTAACTCCTGTTATTTCCACCTTCATCCACCCACAATCTGAAAAATCCTATCACACATATAAGCTCTGCAGTGTTGTTCTATATTCCAGCAAGGGTTACAATTACATTGGAACTTGAACAATAGGATAGATGATGGGTGTCCCTCCCCTTTAAAAGAACATATGGGCTACATTTAGTGCTTACCTGCGGAAGAGGATTAGGGCCATGTGTGAATTTTTTTTTTGATTTCTGAGATTAAAGTCAGAATTCTGAGAAAAAAAGTCAGAATTTAATCTCAGAATTTAAAAAAAAATTCACATGTGGCCCTAATCCTCTTCCGCACTTACCCATAAATAGTATTTTCATTTTCATTTTAAATATTGAATTTGAATCCTGCTCTGAACTGTATAGCTAATATGCACACTTCAATATCTGTTTATTTATCATACATGACATATGACATATCGTCATGGTGGAGCAATATGGTCTGTACTGTCACCTCCATGTCTTCCTTGACAAAAGAAAGCCAGTGTTAGTTTTGTCTGTGTGTCAGTTAGTTAAAGTCTATGAATAAGGGGCCAAAAAGTGGCAATATTGCTGACTTCTTTTGCAGCCACCAGAAAGACAACACGAAGACAAGGCTCGACCCAAAAGTGCCCAACAAACAGCCAGTGGACACAAATCAACCAGCTTTGAAAGACAAAAACCAAACAAGCGTAGTGTCCACACCTTTTCTTTTCAAAACAAACAGACAAAAAAAACAAACAGACATATCACCTTCACCTTGCATATTAACTTAATTCAATGTCACCCTGTGACTGAAGCCAGCTTAATGTCCGTCAACCAGATACAGGCCCAGGGCGCGATTTGTGTAAAAAAAAAAAAACAGAGGAGAAGATGTTTTTTCAATCAAAATACCCCCTTGGTGAACTGTGGGTTGATTACAAAGTTTAAAAAAAGTTTTCTCCCACTGTTCTTTATTAAATTAAGAAATACGGAGTGCTACATCCTGATGCAGAGCTGCAGTGAAAAAACAGATGCATGCTGTGTTTAACTTTGAGGCGCAGTGAGTGCGTACGGGGAGAGAGACTGATTTAAAAGCCGTCACAAGAGTGTCATTAAGTGAACCCCCATAGCTATGTGTTGACTGGGGTAACAGGGACACTGGGCTGCTTGTCATCATAGAAACAGATCATCAGATTGTGACGTTTATTGCAGCTTCACTAATATCGGCTGCCTTTCCGTCCACACACAGCTCCGCTCATCAACGGAGCTAATGTCTTGAGTGTTGATTAGTTACAAGTTGCAAATAATAGCCTATCAGTGTAACCACCTGTGACCGGGACATTAAGCAAGACTCTAGAAGCTGCATTAAAGCCAAAATAGAGCATTTTCAAATTAATTTTATAAAACTACACTAACGAGTTTTATGATAAGTTGCATCACTATTGAAGTAGTATTGATTTCTCTGAGGGGGGGGGGGTTATTTAGCAGGTATATATAGAAAGGGGGAAATCCAACAGATGCCCTCGCAAATCGCACCGTGGACCCAAGCAACGTGTCTGTGATATAATGAACAGTATTTAGAATCTCACAGTTAAATTCAAATAATTGGTTTATGAGATGGATCATCTTAAAGCGAGAGGGGTCCAACTGCAGACCTCCACTGTGTGGTTGCTTCCGCTGCAGACTTCCTATTTCAGGTCAGGACAGGAAATACACGCAAAAATACAAAATAAAATTGTGCGATTTGACAGGAAACACATTCAGAAATGATTAATTTTAATCATGTATACACTTATCAGGGGAGGGATTTTGTTGTTGATTTATACTTAATTAATTAATTACTCAACACTGTAACATGAAACTAGTAGGCTAATTCCTAAATATAGCATATTGATTTGAGGCTATTCTGTTTATTTAGCACTTAACGTGCCAGTATAGCAACTAAGCCGACTGTATATCGCTTTAATCGTTCAACTAGGGCTGAAACAATTCCTTGATTAAATCGATTACTAAAATGCATCAACGCAAATTCTTTGCATAGTTTAATCCATATAACTTTATAGACATTTATTACTGTCGCACATTGCGTTTACCTGTGTGTACACGAGGTGATTATGATGGTGCTGTTTGCCAGGTGGAGGAAGAGAGAGAAAAAAGTGAGGGATGAAGAAGACAGTGTCCAAAGTATGGAATCATTTCAAGCTAAAAACAACAACTCAGTAATGTTACAGTCTATCCACTGTGAAACGAAACTTACGCCGTTATGGCAACAGCACCTGATCAGAAAGCACCCGCTGTTCTGCCAGCGGAACACAGACAAGGTAACAGTAACTGTAGCATTTAAGTGAAATCATGATTGACTGTTGAGTTGAAGCCAAAGTTCGCCTCAGTCCTCAGCTGAAAATGTGCACACATGCGTTTGTTGTTCTCCTTTTTGGGCCATGAGTTTGGGTTGTAAAGTCATGAGTTAACTGCAGAGTAATAATACTTTTACTTTATACACACAGTTAGAAAAGGAGTGGTCTGCAGTGACTGATTTGCATTATTCAAAACATTAAAAAAAAGTCTCAACGTATGGGTCTCAGCATGTTCCATCACTATGAATATTTGTAAATCTAAATCACGCAAATTAGGATACGCCAACAGTGGCTGTGGCGAGCCCCCAAAGATCTATGGGAAGAGTACTTTCTTTATGTGGATAACATAAACGGTTTATATAAACGTGTGTGCCAGATCTCTTCCTGCTCCAAAACAGCTGATTCAAACTTTCAACTCTTCGTGAATCCTGAAGCTGCTTCCATCAGCCGTGTTGATGCAGGGAGAGCTCATGCAGGACAGGGGGTAACTTTTTTCCAGGAAAGGGTTGGGAAACACTGTCGTAGTAACGCTACATAAACTTAATTTCAACTAAGATGAATTCATTCAGCCAGCAAAGTCTTTGCCACTGTTTAAGTGTAAAAAAGCTACACCGAACAGTCTAGAAATGGATCTTTATTTGATCTTCTTTTGGACAAATAACTAACAAATAATGAACATATTAAGACAAATGCTAACCTATGTCCTGGCTAAAGCCTTTACAAAAAAATCTTTAATAAAGCCCAACACACAGTATCTTCATACATTTTGAGTAGCTTACGGTATCCAAAGAAAAAAAGCCAATCCTACCATACTTCAGGAGCTAAAGCTAGCCACCGTTGGCGTTACCTAACGTTACCTATGTAGAACAACAAATAACCTAACTTACATACACGTGTAACATTCTGTATTCTGTGTGATTTAGATGTACAATATTGACAGCGATAGCCATTTTGACGGCACATAACAAAACCTATGCATTACTCAATGTTTTGGATAATGCTTACAAGTCACCTACCGTTGTCATGATGTGTAGAGTCGTGAAACAACCAAGAATGCATAACATTACATCCTGTGGGAAACGTAAAAAAAAGTTTTTTATGGTTATTTCCTCTCCTGACCATCCTGACAGAGGAGGTCTGCAGTTGGACCCTCTTGCTTTCAGCTGGACTAATTTACATTTTTTTATGACCAATGGATTAAACATTGTGTAATGGGAAAGGTGTCGGTCATAGTGACAACCCAACAGAGGATTATCAGCTGACTCTGCAGACAGAGAACCTTAGCAGCCAGCTGGCGTACATTTAGCCAGAATAGCTGAATAGCATTAGTGGAGCCCAAATTAATTGGGATTCATTCCGCTGATACTGAGCCATTAAAACGCCTTAATTGGCACTAATCCTGTGGATCATCTCAGGACATCACTACCAAACACTGTGAGTTACCACAAAACACAATGGCTCCATTGTCACTGCAATTCTGTAAGGGGGTGGGATGGCGCAATGGTTAAGACGCCCGCCTTTGGTGTGAGAGACCCGGGTTCAATCCCCACTGTGTCCCTGAG
>JAPMOB010245603.1:0-14232 GCA_029875015.1 Lepomis gibbosus
TTTTGTTGTTTTTTATAACACTAATCCATCACAGTTACTGGGAAATAATGTGTAATTAAATCAAAGTTACTTATGTAAGTTTTCATGATCACATAGGGGTTACATCTGAATATTTTCTGTAAAAAGCTAGGTCTTCCATTTCCAACCACATCTGTTTAGTGAAGTTGGATGCTGTTCTGATGCAGCGCCAACCATCTGCAAGTTAAATTCCCTCTTAAGCTGTCTTTTGAAAATGGATAACAGTTGAAAACATTAATTTAAAATTTAGAAAAGTAATCAAAAAGTAATTAAATGTAATAAGTTACATTACTTTGGCAAAGTAATTAAAATTGTTACACTACAATTACATTGTAAAAAGGGTAACTTGTACTTGGTAACCTATTACATTTAGAAAGTAACCTTTCCAGTCACTGTTTTATCATTTATTAAGTCATTAGTGATCTTTAGGTGTGCTGGTTGAAATTGATGTTTAACCTTCAGGCAGAGCCAGGGCCAGCTGTTTCACCCTATTTCCATTCTTTGTGCTAAGCTAAGCTAACCGCCTCTGGGTTATAGCTTCATTTTTATGATACATACACAGGAGTGCTTTCAATCTTTTAATCTAACTTGTGGCAAGGGACTGAATTGTAAGCTCATGAATAGAAAAATTAAGATAAACATAAAACTGTTTCTGCCTTAAAAAGTTAGAATTGTTCGCCTATTGTGAGAGAAGCAACACATATTTCTAACTATAGCAGTTCTTAGCGCACACACACACACACACACACACACATATTCCCGGTGGGAGGGTGTGAGTACTTGACAGTCTGCTATCCCTTTTCATGTCATTTCTAAAAGGGTCAGTGACTGAGGCCAAGGCCCAGTGAATCCAGAGGGATACAGTCCAAAGGAAGCAGTAATAACATGTGCAGCTGCAGTCGGCCGGGGCTCTCGGAAAGTGCGGCGGACACGCAAACATGCTGGCAATCAGGTTAGCTTCCCTTCTGCCCAGCGCATAACTTGCGGGCCCCTCGGAGGCAACTGAAGTGGACAAGCCTTTCCTCCTCTCTGACGGGTAGATTACAGTACATACACAGATCTGTTTATAGTAGCTGGTCCTGTGATGGCCATAGAGTTCTCATCTGAAGTGGCCACGTACATGCACAGCAATCCAGAAAGACAAATATTTCTGGTGCCTTTGTGTGCGACCGTACACTTGCAAATATTTTGTGATGAGACACACTGGCTCCAGACCCCAGACGCCAGAATGTACTCATCTTAGAGTGGGTTGTTGTGGGTATGCAGTGTGAGACTGGACTCCTGATTCCACATAAGCTACTAGACATGGATGGTGCATTTAAGGAATTGTTCATTCCTAAATGAGCTAGTTGCATAAATGTGTAACTACCTTCTATAATGAAGCTTTTCAGCTCTTTAGCTCGTGTTTTAGGGTGAGGTAGGCCACCACAGGAGCTGGCCTGCGTCCCAGACTGAACTGTAAGGCCAACAGGGAGGAGAAAGTGTGTGCAGGCATATGTGTGTGTGAATGCCTTTTGTTCGCTTCTCTAAAAGATCAAGCTGGGGTTTGAGGAACAAGCATGGAGGGGAGTGTTTCCAATCAGCTGTCATCATATCATTTTGCTCTTGGCTGAAGCCACGACGGGGCCTTGATGACGCGAGGGTCGAAGGTTGCGCTGTTAACAAGACATGACGCGATTCTGTATCGGCTCTTTGTTGTAGATACGCAGAGGCTACAGTCACAGCATGAGGACACAAGGAGACAATTTCATACCTCATAAACTGAGCAGTGAAGGAGCACGAAACGAGGATGATATCAGTCGATGATCCCACATTTTGGCACCTGAATTAACCTCCCGTGTGAGGCGGTTGCAGGAGACATACAATTTCCCCAGTGTGATCCAGGCTAACTAAATAGTCCTACTAAACCAAGATTAAATAATACACACTAGTTTCACAATCAATCACATCCAATTGATTCCCTGCTAGATTAAAAGGCCAAACGAATTCATCTTTAGCCGCCTTAAACAGCCATCCTAAATCCATAAATCCACTCTTAATGGCTCAAACAGCGGCTTTCCGAGCTCAACTCAATCTCCAGAAGGGTAACTTGGCTGAGTCTCCAGACTCTCAGCGGAACATTTGACTTGTTTACTATAAAATATGAGTTTCTAAGTGTTTATGTGGCTTTATGTGGGAAGATGATATTTCATTTCAGATTGGATCAGAGTGATGAAGTGACCGCCGCAGGTGTCTGACGTGGGATTATGGGATGTGTGAGTGAAAAAGAAGGGGGGAGGCAGAAACGGAGAGTAAGACCATGAGATCTGTGTACAGCAGAAACCATATGTTCTCATAAAAAAAATTTTGAAAACAGTGTGGTTACCCTGTCCAGCAGGGTCAAACTCCTCAGACAACAGGTGATAGCAGCAGCCCACGCTGCAGACTGCGGCCAGCTCCGGTTTAGCCACAAACATCCTCAGGGTGCTGGGAGCCAAGTCGCCACACGTGTGCAAGCCGACCATGACCGCGTCCTGGAATTCGGAGAGAGAACGCAGAGAAAGGAGAGAACAGAAGGAGAGGAGGGGTGGGGTGGAGATCGATGGTAAAATTTATCGATGGTGACGCGCTGCAGATTTGGCATGCAATAACATCCCACACTTGCTCCAGTAATGCAAACTCCAGCTGCTGTGACAGACTTGTAATTTTAGGAGCTGCTGTGGGAATCGTGCTTTTGCTACTAAACTGCACTGGCTTCGTATCTGCACCACCACCAAATCTATTTCCAACATTTACTTTGGGTTTCCTCACCTCCAGCTCGTTGATCAGCTCTCGGAGCTCCGTTTCTGCAGTAACATAAGACGTTAGGGGTGAAAACACAGTGCTGGCGCCATCGGTTCTGTTCTGAGCTTTCCTCTCCAGGTTCTCCCTCTTCCTCCTCTCCCTCTCCTCAGCACTCAGTTGGTTGGGGGGAACTCTGGAGGATGTAGTCTGTATCGCATCCAGTGATAGGGCATAAAGGAAGTGCTTCTCTGTTTCCGGGTTTGGCTCTGAATGCCTCTCCATTGCAGGTTTGAGCTCTAACAAACCGGTGAATGCCTTCTCCTCTTCCTGTGACACAACACCTTCCACATCGTCATATAAAACATCATCGCCTCCATTCATTCCGGGCTTTATTTCTGCTAACTCCTCCTGAGGTGAGTGAGTGGCTTTGCCCTGTGCCTTCACTGCCTTGCTGTGTTTCTGGTATGCCTTGGAGAACTTCTTCAGCTTCCTGTTCCTCTCCTGGGCTCCGTGGGTGTTGGTGGTGGAGGAGTCAATGCCGTAGACCCGGAGGCCATACTGCAAAGACAGGAAGGAGCTCAGGTAGCCTTTTCCCGAGCCTATATCTATCACCTGGGTGGCAGAGAAAAGATGGAAGGAAAAATCAAATCCAAGTTTTCTGTTCACAGCTTTTTTTAAAGGCAATGTTCGGTATTTTTCAACCTGAACCTTATTTTCCCATGTTTTAGTGTCTATACAACTAATTAGGACAACTTAAAAAAAATCCACTATTGAGCGAGCACGCTGCCGTCAGCAGCAGCAAGACAGGGCTGCACTGTAACCCTTGCGCCCCATCAAAGTATGTCCACTAAAGTGCTAGTTTTTGCCACTTACAGGCTCAGATTGTTATTACAAGTGTCTGACAACATTGTGGAAAGGATCCCTACACAGACAGACCTATTTTTAAAAAAATAAGATCCTTTTGCAACTGCCGCGTGCTGACCCAATGTTGTCCCAATTTCAAAAAATGTTGTCCAAATTACTCAAAAAACTAAATAAATACAAAATAAATGGAAAAATAGAGTCCAGATGGCAAAATACCAAACATGCCCTTTAAGTCTCTCCCTAACAGAGCCTATAAGGTATAAGGTTCATTGCAACTTTAAAATTGTTATCCCACCTGTTTGACTCCGCAGCGCTGGGCCAGACAGGCCACGACCTCAGACATGAACTGGACCTCATGAGATTTCTTAGAGTTCATGAACTCATCTGGCTTCAGCTCAGCACCTGGTTAAGACAAAACATATCATTTTCATATTCATCAATTCCTTAACAGAACCTGAGCTATGGTCATGATTTGAGCTGGACATTCCTGGATAATAATCCTTGACTGGTTTCCCACTCTTAGCATGAAACAATGTGTTCAAACCTTCCATTCTTTCCTACCTTTCTCTTCCCTGTTAACTCTGAGGGCCTGCAGTAGCTCATTCCTGCTCATACAGACTCCAAGGCCGGGAAGGGAGTGGGCCTTGGCCGCTTGCAACAGTTCACAGGTATCAACCAGCCGGTTTGTATCATTGCAAAACCCGAAGGTGGTCCCAGCTTGCTCTGTTAAGGAAGAAAGACAGACACAGAAATAATGGTAAAGTTGCACAAAATTGTGTAAAGCTTTTCATTTACATACTGTAGATATTTTTTGAGTTTTTTGTCTTTTTGGCAGCAGTTTGTATTTACACACATTTTCAAGTTTTATAGATTTTATTGCTAGGAATAAAATCACTTAAAGGGTAAGTTCACCGAAATGATTAAAAATAATTTGTTGTCTCGCTTACACCTAATGGTATCATCTAGATAGTTTTGGTTTTGTGTTTGCCACCACAGTTCAAAGGTGCCATCCATCCATCGTCAACCGCTTATCCTGCGTACAGGGTCGCGGGGGGGCTGGAGCCTATCCCAGCTGACACCGGGCAAAAAGGCAGGGTGCACCCTGGACAGGTCGCCAGTCCATCGCAGGGCCACACATAGACAAACAACCACTCACATTCACACCTAAGGGCAATTTGGGAGACACCAATTAACATAGCCTGCACCCGGAGAGAACCCACGCAGACATGCAAACTCCACACAGGCCGGGGCAACCAGGGTTTGAACCCACAACCTTCTTTACTTCTTGTTGTGAGGCGCCAGCCAGTGCTAACCACTGCACCACCGCCTAGGAGGGAAGTGGCCTTGGAAAATTACGTTTTGAAATTCAAGAGAAAGATGGGTATGCCACAGCCCTCAATGGGAACAGTTTTCATTGAAACCTTTTCTGTAAGTTCTCAAAATATAAAGTTATCTATCTCAAAAAATGGGCAGATAAAAAGTGTAAGTGACAGGGTTGCCAGAAAAATACATTAGTTTGAGTTTATATTTTCCATTTTGTATAAATCCATTAATAAGTCCTTAGTAATAAATGGATTTTGTTCCAAATTCCCTTCAGCCCTTTTTAGAAGGTATTTGGTCATGTCTTCCACACAGTTATGGGTTTTCTTCACAATCTGGCAACCCAAAAATTGTTCTAATCTACATAATGGCATCTAATTAATCTACAAAGCATTTGTGAATAGCGTGTTAACCATTTATAAAAGTTTTAGTTACATCTTTTACAACTTTTATACAGTATACTTTATTAGAAAGTTACACCCACAATGCCCTTCTACAAACTTTCATATTTTAAGGCAACTGTGAGTAGTAATTTCCTAAACTGTACGGTATTTACCTTTTGCTTTGTGTTCGGGCTCCCCCTGCTGGTCACTACATGTGCTCACTGTTGACAAGACCTCCTGAGGTGGCACTGCCATGAAACGGTTCCACACGTCCTGAGTGTAAAACTCCACAGTGTGAGCATTGGCGATGCTCAGAGTTACACTCAGAAACCGCTTGACTTCATCAATCCGTCGATGAATTTCTGTGAGGCTGCATGGGGAGAGTATCATTTTAAAAAGCTCCCTTAAGAGGACCTGAGTGAAGCATGTCATCCACTGCTGATCCACCCGCAGGCATTAGCAGTCGAAAATACTATTCGATGATTTGACATTAAATGCAATTTTTTTTAAAATAAAATAAAATATGTGTTAGCTTACATACAAGGGGTCTCCTCCGTAGTATACAAAAATACTCTAAATGCCGATGTATTAAATGAACCGACTCAGAAATAAAAAAAAATAAATGATCGAGATTGGATGCTGCGTGTCGCCTTTTCATGTCTGTCTTGTACACGTCATCGTCCCGCGTCTGTAAGGAAATGGCATGCAGCCTGAATTCCGCATGGGTGTAAATATTTCGCTTTTCCTCATAAGCTTGAGCTGAAATGGCACCGACAGCTGTAAAAATGAAGAATAAAACGTTTACAGCAAAAGACGGCAACTGGAAGAAATCAAACAATAACCCACAGGGGGTCAAGAAGAAGAGGAAATGGGTCCCAGAGCACAAAGTATTCGAAGGCAGTGTTAGGGAAGGTAAGTTTATAACAGCTAACTTATAACGTTACTGTTAAAGTAATTAGAAGCAGTAACTTTAGTTACATGAGGTTTGGTTAATTTACAAAGACAGCCAACAATGGGGCACAGCTCAGCCTAACAAATAAATAAACGTGCTGCTGAACCCAACTAAGAAATCTCTTAATTTAGACTTGTGTTTTTTACGTGACACAATTTGATTCTAGCTTTATAAGCAATTTTTTCAAAATATTTGTGTCTTCTAAAAAATTCGGCTTGTACTCATATTAAATAAAATATCAACTTAATATTCCATGGCATGCCTTTGTCTTTTTGTCTTCAGGCCAAGGGTTTGCTTTAAAGAGGAAGCAAAAAGTCAAACATGAGTACAACAAGCTGCTGCGGAAGGAGAGGGGTAAAAAACCTGAGTCCAAATCGCTTTACAGGGATGAGTACCCAGAACACCTCAGGCATCTGTACCTGGCCGAGGCAGAGAAGCTGAAGAAGGAGGCCTGGGCCAATAGAATGAACAGGAGCAAGCTGAGGATGAAAGGGCAGGAGAAGGGAGAAGAGACAGGTGAAAATGATGGCGCTGCACGCCAGAGTGATGCTGTTGATCCAGATGCAGAAGTTACCGGTGGATCTGAGCTGACTGATTCTGTCACTGGGAACCCTGAACCAAAAGCAGCCTCGGACAAAGAAAGGTGAGAAAATGTCTCGCTGCTCTACAACACAATTCTCACATGAGGTGGGCAGTAAGCCTGAATTTGTTTGTAAGTGACTGTAAGTGATCTGAGTGATTGTAAAAAGAAATAGAAAAGATAAGAAGATAAATTACTTTCTGAAACTATGATATAGGTGATGAAGTGCCCAATACCTTAAATTAAAACATTTGGAGGAATAACGCTGCGTTCCAGGTAACTCGGAACCGGAAATTTCCGACCTCCAACTAGCAGCTGAATGACGTCAACAAACAATGTCAGCGCCCATGGAAGCACACTTTGTAAATGGTAAACCAAAAACTAAAGAGGCAACAAAACGTATATTTGCATGTATTTAAATTAAAATAATATATACGATCATATAGTAAAACCGGTTCTTCATGTATATTGATGTAGAAAAATGTTTTGCACATTAGGTAGCTGGCTACAGAGAATAATCACATAAAGTCATCTTTTCTGCATAAAAGTTATTGTTAAAAATGCCAAAACATTAGGAAATGTAACCTACAACATTGACTGACTTGAGGGTTACCAACTTCTATAGCCAGAGGGGAACACAGAACTAGTAACATATGAGCTATTTATGTCAGTTGTTGCAGTTAAACTGCCATCCTTTTAATTAACACCTAAAGCTCTGCTGAGGGTGCAACTGGTGTGCACACTTTGTCACGGTCAGCCATGGTTTTCGTTCACTTTTGTCGTCATGCACCACCATGCACCTGGAACGCTTTGATGTTGGAAGTTTCAGCTGGGAAATATCCCAGTTCTGACCGGTCTCGAACGCGGCATAAATATTGCACATGGGAGTGGAGGTTTGAACTTTTTTTCAATAGACTTTCTGTGCTTGTACCTCCACAGGTTTGAGTTTTCAGAAATTAAAATTTAAAGGGAAACACTCAACGTCTGTTTACAGTTCTTGGGCAGTACTACTTCATATAATAATAATAATAATAATAGTTTTATTTGTATAGCACTTTTCAGTAAAGGTAACAAAGTGCTTTACAGCAATCAATGTGAAATGTTGACAAACATTATCACCACACTTGTGTGCAACAAATAAAACAAAACAAGTCCACAATCAAAGCAAAAAGAAATCATACATCACATAGTGGTTTGAATTAAAGAAATAAAACATAAACCAGCCAGTGGAGCAATATGTTACGCATCACACATTGGAAGCTTTCTTTTATAGATGACTCTTAAGAAGTTAGATAAAAGCAGGAACTGCGAGGCTCCTCTAGTAGACTGTTCCGGGGTATAGGGCCGGAGACAACAAAGGCCGTGCCTCCTGTAGGCTTTTAGCCTAGACAATGGAATAGTTAGCAAAGACCTTTTTAGGAATTTGGTACCTGCTTTTGACAAGGTAGAAGAACAATGATGAATATTACATCAGTGCAATGCTAAATAAGTGGAGTACTCTTTTAAGTGGCCATTGTAACATCTGATTCATTTATATTTATCATTTTGATATGTTAGATTCTTGTCAGTGGTTTTTAGATTAAAACCTTGAAACGTGAAACTCCTTTCAGAAACCACAGAAAAAAGCTTTTTTAAATTGATGATGGATTTTTTTATATTATCCACCAATGAGTTTTTAAGGTCTCATAAGAGAACTGTGAATGTTTGTGATCTACGGGCGGAAGTCTGTCAGTTGAAGTGGAAACATGAAAATTGCCTGAAGTGGAGTGTAGTTTTATTATTTCTTTTATTCTTCAACTGACAATTTTCAAGCAGATTGGGAAACGTATAGTAATATTGCCTTTATAATATTGTCTTGCAGTCTTCCAATGAGCAACCGCATGAGGAAGAAACTGCAGAAAAAAACATCCTACCAGAAGACACAGGAGGAATTTGAGACAGTCAGAGAACAACGGAAAAAGAAGAAAGAGGTGATGTGTTTCTGTTTATTGTTAACGGTTAGTGTTGGAATCTTTATGCCATAAAAAAGTGAAAGATTTTATTTTTTTGTGACTGCAAATGAAATCGCTTTCTGCTGTTGACAGGTTTTCTTGTCTTTTTTTGCATGTACTTTTTGTTTAATCTCAGGAGTACCTGAAGAACAAGGAGCAGAGAGAAGCAGCCATTCAGAAGTACAAAGATAAAAAGATGGAGATGTTTCAGATTCTGAGCAAAAAAACCAAGAAAGGACAGCCCAATCTGAACCTCCAAATGGAGTATTTGCTTCAAAAGATCCAAGGAACTACGAAATGACTCCCAAGTCAGAACTTATGGTGGAGAATTCATAGGAAAATGGACCTTGCCTGTATTTGACTATGGACTTAAAACTATTACGACCACCAGCTTTTCACAAAAACCCTCTTTTCAGTGGTGCTTTATAGATAGAGTTGAAATCTAACACCAGATTGCCCCCATACTTCTGTATTGTGTGTGCGTGTGTGCGTGTGTGTGTGTGTGTGTTTTTCAGTATTTTGTCCCTTATAACTTAATGCTGTGGCCCATTTTAACCTCAACCACAAGAGGGCATAGTCAGATTTGAAGAGATGAAAAAACATGCTCATGTTAGACATTTTTTTAAATCAATAAATCTAAGAGTTTCTTGTAAAGTGCTGTTTTTTTTCTAATAGCCAGAAAATATAAAGTTATATCTGCTTAAAGGCTAATTGCCAAGATGCAAATTTGTTCAATAAAATCTGTAATGTAGTCCTGTCTATAACACATTCACATTCAAGATGCTAGTAGTCCTGTGTACGTGTAGCCCGCATAAAGAGAGTTCACCACTCTGTCAGTGGGGGAGCAGCACATGGATGCATGCTGCAAAAGCCTCCGGCCACTTCCTCATGACATCACATGGTTGCAGAATGACTTCTCTAACATTTCATCTGTGAGGCAAGACTACCCTAAACACTGAGCGCACTCACTGCTCTGTTGATACTGAGAGCGGAAAAGGGGCTTCAGTTGGTAGTGCGTTTCATTTGTAAAAGGTAAGAACATCTCTCCTGTTTCTGGTTTGTTTAAAGAAGTGATTTGTATTTCACTACAGAGCATGTTTAAACTGTGTATCTGGTTAAAACAAGAGCTAAGTTTGGAAGCGGAAGGAATTTGCCAAAAGTTTTGTATTTGTTTTAAAGCAAGGCCCTAAGCCTTTCTTATCCTTTAACCTCAATATTTAGAAGAGTATAGCAGTTTTTGACAGCAATGTTATATACTGCAGAGCATAACGTGATTGAGGACTGTGGATTAAAAGAATGTATTTGCGTCATAAAGGATATTAAGTACAGTAATGTATAATGTCAAATTTTCAGTTTTTAAACAGATTTATTTGCTGCAAAGCCAAAACTCATTGTGTTACTAACAAATAAAACAAACTTTTCCATCAAGAGAAGAAACGCTGAAATTATATAGAATCTCCAAGTGGACCCCAGCCCTTGACAGAACAAACAAAGCACTTTAAAACTTTAAACGGCTGTGAGAGCACAGGGGGGCTACATTACAGTTCTGAGTTCAGCTGAGAGTGTGCCTCTTGGTCGGCTCTTGTGGGCATTATGCTGTCATGTGTTCTGTATGGCGGGGTATTAAGATAATCCTTTACACTGTGTTTACATACCTTTTGTGAGTTGCTTGTTCCTGGCTTATTAGAAAAGGGAAGTACTGTATAGTTGTAACAAGTGGGGTACTGTTGCATTAATGTTCTGATGGTTTATGTAACGCAACTTGTTCCCACTAGTTTTTCTCAGAAATGTCACCTTTCCCGGTGCGTTACCAAGAAGTACTGTATTTGTATTATTTCTTTGTCTCACAGGAGCCTGCAAGCCATTTTGAGTATATACATAGTCTAAGCCACAAAGTTATCAGCGATCTCATCATCTGATGCCACTTCCTGTCTCTGTCGTCATGGCGACTGCAAGAGCCCCAGAGCACCACATGCAGGACCAGTGAGGAGGCCTGATGTCTGATTCCACTCCGAACTGCCAGTGAAATACATGATACTTACACACCGAGCTGCTTAAGTTTCCTTCAAAAGAGTCCCAGACATGGAGGAAGAGGGCAGGGTGAATGGCTTTGGACTGAGGCCAGGGAGGAGGGGCTCAGACTGGGGTCGAATCGCCCTTCTGGACAAGACTGAGGAGTTCTTCCGGACCTGCGATGTGGAGGGCAAAGGCTTCATCACCCGCACCGATATGAGGGTCAGGGAAGGAGCCTGTGTGTGTGTGTTGTTACATTAGCTTGGAGTCAGGTTGAGTCTGGACACTATGGAGATTTGTTCAGTTTTCAGGAGAGATATTTATGGCATGATTTTAGAGCTGCAATTAAGGATTATTTTCTGCTGGATACTTTAATCAGAAAAAAGTGTGGTGTTCTTAGAGCTCAAAGTCATGTCTTGAACATGCTTTTATTGTTCAAACAACTTTAAACCAAATATATTCAATTAACCATATTTAAGACCACAAAATAAGAATTTATTGACTTAATTATTTAAATTGTTGCTGTTTAACTTTCTGTCAATCAACTAATGAATTAATCTGCTAATTGTTACAACTCCACATGTTTTGGAGAGGTTTGTTTTTCCTGGCCACTCTCACATTCTTTAATGTCACACATTCTCTTTTAAAATGCATAGGTGCTCTGCGAATGCATTTAGCCTCCATTAAGAAGAACAATAGGTGGAGAGGACTCGCTTTTACCTGTGGCATAATTTAGCATCCCGTGGCGCCGTAATGACAGTGAATGGCAAGCAGGAAACACTTAGTGACACGGTTGCCATTTTTGCTTCCATTCCGAGACAAAGTTTTTTTCCATGTTATATCAGCATTGTTAAAGAAGCACTTCACCCACTTAGCGCACCCAGGACAGCTGGTGAAGTGGCAGAGTAGCACCATTGATGGAAATGTTTATGAGTAGCTCACACATGCACTTTCACTGCCTGAAATGTAGATCACAGGCAACAATACACACAAGCCTCTTCAACCCGCTAACAATGTCCAAGCTGGGTTGTTAGTTAATTAGGACAGGGCCCTTGTGAGCATTTTACATTTTGTTGATGTTTGTGTTGAGGGTTTCCAAGAAAATTTCTGTACAGTGACACTTTGTGCCTGTGTTCATTCTGTGCTAGGCATTCTTGAATCATCATACATTTTTCTGTATTGATTTAGATACTACTTATACATATAGCATAAAAATTACTTTATGTAATTTGTATATATATCACTTTAAATTGTGTCCAACTCCTAACCATGTCCATTGTCAGCTATGTGTAATGTTTGGTAGTGCTGATAGTTCCTGTTCAGCTCAACTCAATACAACAGCATTTAAATGTCCTGTGTGTTTATGTTTTCCTGGCAGAGGCTCCACAGAGAGCTCCCTCTCACTGCGGAGGAGCTGGAGGATGTGTTTGACTCTCTGGATACAGATCGCACTGGTTACCTCACACTGGAGGCATTCTCCTCTGGATTCAGTAGGTTTTTCTGCTGTCAGACTTTAGCCTGGTCATGCAGCTACAGTAACTGGATTGTAACTTTAAACAGGATTCTGTCAATCTAACCTGGAACAAATGGCAGTTAATGATGGCATCAAGTCGACAAAAACTAACAGTGGAAAATAATTGTTTTGTGTAATGTAAGTTGTGTGTTTGAAGCCTATAAATGATTAAAGGCTATGCAGTTTTAGCTAAAGAGATGACACTTTAGCTGCAAGTGAAAATGTCTTAACTGAATCAGTTATGTCAGTTACACAACACAACTTGTGGCTACCGTTTGCTAACATTAGGCCACCAAAAGCTACTGGTCATACCACACCAAGATAGGCTGTAGCAGCAAAACAAAAGTGTACTGAATAAAGCAAAGGTGCGTTTTATTACTTATGAATTGACAATTCATTTGTATAAAGAAGAATGTGTTATTTCTTCCCAAATTTACAAAGTCCAACTTTAAAACCCTTAGCATGTATTTCTAAAGGTCTATTTACAGCAGATTGTGTAGCTCGTGTTATTAAAATTTTTATTAGAGTTTACCTCATGCTCCTACTTTATTTGGAAGCTTCCCTTACAAGTACAAGTGCCTCTGTACAATTGCTAAATTGGAAAAATGACAGTAGTTTGGAAATTTATCATCAAGCTAAAGCTACTGTCCAGATGCTACTGAGGTGCTGGTTTAAATATGCTGCCACCCCCCATGGGTTTGTCTCAGGTCAGTTCCTGCAAGGCCGGAGGATCTCTGTGACTGATGACCAAAATCAGGCCCTTAGTCCTGTCTTTAGGGCCAAGGAAGCCCTTTATCAGAGCCAATGGGAAGCCAAGCTGTCAGGAGTTGAAGACGAGGAGGAGAGGCACTTCTCTATGCTGCTTGAAAGTCTTGGGGCCAGTAATGTGTTTGAGGAGTGAGTGTAATTACTGCAAAATGTGTAAATGTAATCTGTTGTGTGCTTTGCACTTGAAAACCAGAATCCACACTTGACACGAGAGGTTTAATTCGACTAATCTCACTATTTGTGTCTTCTCCTCTTCCCACCCTCCAGTCCAGGCGAGGTGCGCAGTCTTTGGGCACAGCTCAGGCGAGATGAGCCTCACCTCCTGTCCAATTTTGAGGAGTTCCTGGCAAGGGTTACCCACCAGATCAAAGAGGCCCACCAGGAGAAGAAGGAGATGGAGAGTGCTCTCCAGAGGTAGTAGGATTGGACACACATGTACTCATGGCAGAAAAGAAGACTGTAAACTTTGGTGTTATTTTTTTATAAGCATTTTCTTCCCTGGGCAGGACATAAAAAAACAGAGGGCAAGAAGATGGTGGGTAATGAATAGTGAATATTAGCATATAGTATGCAGGAAGGAAAATCAAATAGAAAGGGATTAAAGAAATATGGTGTGGTGTGTTTATTGCTGCAACAGCGAGTGTGGATCAAGGCTACATTTCTAAGTTGGTTCCCACACTTTTTCAACCTTGACCTTATTTTCCCATGTGTTTTGTGTCTATGTGACTAATTGAGACAGATTTTAAAGTAGTCCAGTATTGAGTGAGTGCTGCAGTTAGCTGCAGCAAAATGCTATGTACGTCCACTAAAGTGCTTGTTTTTGCCACTGACAGGCTCAGATTTTTATTACAAGTGTCTGACAACATCCCTACAAAGACAAACATTTTTTTAAAGTGCCCCTCCAGCCAGTTTTAACGGCCGTTTTTGGCGACCGTTCTTTCTCAAACAGAGAATGGGGGTGTGGTTAATAGTCGGACGTAACATTACCATGACAACCAACAACTGACCGGCTGGTGTGTTCACTAACGATATGCTGTGTTAACATCACTACACTGTAAAGTTTAGTC
>JAPMOB010245613.1:0-37124 GCA_029875015.1 Lepomis gibbosus
CTCACTCACACACACACACACACACACACACACACACACACACACACACACACACACACACACACACACACTGGGTGCATGTCAAGAGATAAACCTACACAGCAAAGTATTGACAGGTCAGGAATCACATGGATCCAAAATGGTGGACACGCACCAAACATCAAATGCCTCTATGATAATGGTGAAAAAGCTAATGAGAATACATTACACATTGAAGACAATGAAATGAAGTATTTTGTAAAGTATATCTTCTTACCTGTTACCTGATGACCTTGACAGTTCATTATTTAAAATAACATGTTAGGGAATTTGATACTTTAATACTACTTGGGCTTTAATACTTTGTCCTATCCACTCTCAATAGTGACAGGCATATACTTCCAATCAGCATCACTGAGCACTTTCAGTTAGCAATGTCAGTGGAAAAAAATGTTGAAACATCTAGTCATCTGTAAGTCAATTGAATCCTCACGGACTTGTGTATATGTGACATTGTTGTTTGAGTTCAGTGGGGTGTGAGGAGTCGAACCTGGGCCTTTTCAACCCATAGTGTGTTCCTAAGTGTAGAGTGCAGTTACTATTTAAAATGCTTTAAAACAAATGTGGGTTGTGATTCATAGGTCTGGAATCAGGCTAATCCAAGATGGCATGTGTGATTTTTATTTTTTTTCAATGAATTAATTCGTCTCTTCTGATCCATCTGTATACTGTGGTGTTTTTATCAGACACAGGGTTGTCAGAGAGGGGGCGGGACATTTAACAAGGGTGGACTTGAGCAGGAAGGCACGTTGTGCAATGATTGATAAACAGTTTATGTATGATTGGATATAAGATTGGATTTAGAATATCTTGTACATTTGAACTTGTATTTGTATTTCTTCCAGTGTTGTCTTTGTACTGCAGAGGGAAGTGCGCATGAAAACAAGTGGATAGAAACGTACATACAGAGAGACAACTAAAGATGCAGAAAATACTGATTTAAACCACTTTTGCCACATAGTAAGAGGCTCTTATGCGCAGATGGCCTAAACTGTGAGCAACATATGTGTGTTGGTGAGCAAGGAGTCGGCATAAGAAGTTCTCAGGTCTTTTTGATCCCCTGCAGAATTTTGTTCAGGCCAGTTTATGTGGCGCCTCAGGCCAGCTGTGAAACAGGGGGTTGAAAATACATTTAGCAAATAAAAGTATCTACGGTGTAATCCTTTTAGAATGGCTGGGCTTTTGAAGTGAAGGCCACCGTTATGTAACATGAGGTGCACTATGCACAGTAATCTGGTAAAAGAAATGTGTGTGTGTGTGTGTGTGTGTGTGTGTGTGTGTGTGTGTGTGTGTGTGTGTGTGTCACTGCATGTCTATGTGTGAGATGTTGGGAAGAAATTCTGTACTGACTCCACACTTACCACCTACTACAGCATGACCTTGGGACCAATTTGTCCTCATGTCTGCACTTATGTAGATTTAGTCGACTTTATCTTATTATTTTTTTGTCTATTGATCTTTACTTTGCTTTTTGTTTCATGTCTCTTTTCCATACCCTTTCACTTTTTATCTTAAATGTCTATATACCATGGACACTCTTTTTCTTACACACACACACACACACACACACTTAGTTCTCCACAGCACTTAGTCTCCAATGCTTATAAGAGTGTGTTTGTGATTCCTCCTGGCAGTCCCTTCCATTTTGCTTCTCTCCCTCTTTCTCATATCATTTTAAGGAGAGGAAGAGAGTATCCCTACTGGGACTCTCTTTGGATTTTTGCTTTAACTTGCTTTAACACACACACACACATACACACACACACACACACACATACATGCACACACACAACTGATTCATCTCACCTCATCCTGGGGGGAAGAAAAGAGAGAGCCTGCAAACTAAAACCTGTAATTCATCCTCCTCCCCAAATGCCACTTATTTATCTAATATAGAGTTTGGAGGACAGCAGAGAAACACAGCAAGCGAGGAGAATCATGAGGTTACAGGAGGAAATAAGCTCCAGTGTCAAGATGGTGTGATTGGTTGGAGACACCAAAACACACAGAGGGAGTCAGTCTGTACTGGTGTAACCTTTGGCGATTGTGACATATATATGAAAGCCTGTTGAGCAAAAAGTCAATAAGTCTAACATTGTGTGTTAGACAGTTTGCTGATGTTGACCATCACTGAGGGGGGCTACCGATAAAGAAATTGAGTTGATGAATATGGTTTTGCACATAAAAAAGCTAAACCAGCTTAGTGTGAAGAACATCTTTTTATTTTATTATTTATTTATTATTATTATTATTATTATTATTTTTGATTTTATAAATGTATGAATCTGTAGATCATATAGTAAAATTATTAAACTAAATATTCATATTTTTTTATCAATATTCATATTTTTAAATAGTAATTATTATAGTAAAGTTATTATCGTTATTGTTGTTGTTTCAGTTGACTACATTTACCATCAACACTGACTGGATATCCACATAAAATTAATAAGTAAGTAATTATACTTGCAATAATAATAATGACCATAATAATACTAATAATAATCTTGATTTGCGGAGCACTTTTCAAAAACAAGTTACAAAGTGTGAAAACAATAAAGCACAGAAAAACAAAAACGTGATAAAAGCAAGACAACACTTGAGGAGAGACTAGAATACACTTTTAAATTAAATATAAAATATGTATAAAATAGAATAAAATAAAATCACAGCCTCCTTCAGGATCCTACATCGGAAAGCGGAGCGGTCTTTGACTGAGATGATGGCTGCATTGCGGTTGGAGAAGCCGATGTGCTGAGGAGAGGCACCAAAGACCACCGACCACTTCAGTCCAGGTCGACTGGTGCTGAGCAGGAGGTAAGCCGTGGAAGGCTAGAGGCGTCCCACAGCACTTTGTCCTGAATGTTAGCGGTAGCGCTAAGAGAGGCAATGTGTTTGGCATGTAATGAAGTCAGATCCATAAAGCCGGTCAGGAGGGAATCTTTCTTTTTGTGTTCCTCTGAAAGCTGTCGGATGTCTTCCTTAAGGTCAGCCATCTTTTCGTTTGCTTTCTTAAGGAGTACACAGACCTCATGGGGCAGAGTTTTCTCGCCTACCATAGCCACCGGAGTGGCTGTGGTCAGTAGCGTTGATGCACAAGGCTGCCAACTTTTCAATTTGGTTTGGAGTGAGATTCGGTATTGGAGGTCGGTTTAGACATCATTTTACATACGCACGTTTAGAGGGGTCGGGATCATCACTCTTTAATCCTCAGGAATTTTTGTTTGAAAAGTTCAACAGCCACATGTACGTGTAGACAAAAAGCCAACTCAATATACATAATCAGATCAGTGTGATCAAGATACTTGCCAACCTCCAGACATGATAGTCTTAATTTTGACCAAACCTAACCTTCCCCCACAGAATCTATGAGTCAAACCAGGGACTGTATTTCTTTTAATTCTAGAGAATGTATGGAATACTAAAGTTCATAATAAGCAAGAGTGTAAGTTTTCCTTTAGCAACGGACGAGCCAATTAATTAGGCGGTGGGGTCTGGGTGCCCTCCCCCAGCAAATTTTTAGCATTAAACACTTAATTTCCTGCATTCAGGTGAAATTTTCTGCACCAATTTATGGTGGAAATGTTTTTAGGCTATGTCAACAGAAACACAAAACTTAGGCAGCAGGCGACAATTTAAAATATAAAACATACCACAATATTTTTCAGTAGGTGTATGGCTTTCAAGCATTCTGTATTTCTTTTTCTTTCATGATTTAGTCTTCCCTTTTTTTGTGTCTTTGTTTGAGGATGTTCCTCCTTAAATGTGGCACCTTTTCACCTCAAGGATAAATTAATTCATTTTAATTCAGTTAGACACTATTGGACAGAATGTTCAAAATATTTTACATCCATCCTGCATAACTGTGTAATCTTACATCTCCAGAAAGAATTTTTTAGAGAATTTTGTCATTTAATCACAATTCACAATATTTTTCAAAATTTCCCCGCTCTATAATCTGCTGTTCATTCCCTGATCTGCTAATATGATAGAATCCAGTACAGACAGACAGACAGACAGACACAGAACCCGTTTGGGACTATATGAGTTAGAAACATGTGCAAAACAAACATAAATAAAGTTAGCAGCTCTGTGCAGCTCACCTTCCCAACAGAGCAAGGCTGAACTTCAGATGTACATTTCTAAATTGCAATCACAAACTGTCTGCCACTCACTGCGCGAGAGCAGGTTTTCTTGATTCCTGAGACACAGCGTCCGCCAGTGTCGCATCAGTCGGGTGGAGTGTAATCGCGCCAAGTCGACACTATCAGTCATGGGCTACATTAGTTTTACCAGTGCGCGAGAAAACTGATGTATGGCTTGATAGCGTGTGAAGAGTGTAAATTGCGTGAGTCTCACGCTCAATGTGTGAGAGTTGGCAGTTCTGACGCAGCTTGTACAGTCATCTAACTGAACATCAGATGTCAGATGACTAAAATCCTTAACCCACATAAATTCTTAAGTTAAACAAAAATTGTGGCTTAAAACTGGATAAAAGTCAGGTTTAAGATAGAGCCTCCAACAGGTAGCTACAGACGCTCACTCTACAGTACTCTATAGATGGTGCATGTCAGTGTCATTATACAGTAAATGTAATGGGAGGTGTTATCTTAGGTTACTACACAGATTTAGAATTGTGCCTCAATATCACTGTCAGGCTGACCCACAATGCAACTCGACTGCCAACAGGTTGGTTGGAGATTCGCTGTGTTATGCTAGCCACTACCCTCAGTCAGACATGAGGACTGGGCCACAGAGGTCTGGTAAACTCACTTCTTTTTTACCCCTATTTTTTTTCCTGACTCAAGTGATTCAGTCATTTTAAGAAAATTTATCAGATTTAACACTACACCCTTAGGAGCCACAAAAGGCTTTATACTTTAAAAAAAAAACTTTATTGTATTCCTTTATTATTTGTAGATTATTTTCTCTTAAATTGTGCTAAAGCCCCGATGGCCATCCATAAGTGAAGAAAATAGTCAAATCATGCTTTTGCACCGTGGTGCACGTTTATCTTTTTCCTCCTACATTCTGCTGTAATGAATCTTTAAACCCAAACCTTGTGTTTCACCAGTCTGCCACAGTTGCTATGGTTGAATCTGAAGAGCTGCAGTGCGTGACCATGAAGCCCTGACTATGAACTATGAGAACAGAAAGGCCTGGAAGGCATGTGCATGAAAGGGAAAGGTGCTTCGAACACTCTTCAACCTGCCCCGTAACTGTGAACTATGCGCCGATAACACAACTAAAGCGCACGCTGTCTCTCTCACACACAAGCACACAAAATAACTGAAGCAGCAGCCATTCAGGCTAGGCAGTTGGATATGCTTCGGACAATGTCTGACATACTGACAGCTACTTTCCTATCTGAGGGAGATGTAGGCAGCAGAATAGTTCTAATGCCTCCCAGAAGACTGATCAAGGGGATGAACGCTTGTGAGTATGTGAGTGGATCTCTTCATGCTGCTTGTGTATGTGGTAAAATGACGGTGACACAATAGTACTCATGCAACTACTTCATTATTTCATAAAGTTGATTTTAGTTCTGGTAAATAAAAACAATTGCAGACATTCTGCATACACACACCCACAGTCCCCCACTTATACACTGCAGAGCAAAGCCTGACAACCAATTATTCTGCCATTACTCCCACTGACCAGCACTCTTCATTGTAAAGTCTACGTCTGAACCATGGGTCCAGCCCGCAGTATGTGGCACTTGCACGAGTGCTAAAGCAATCAGTTATTTATGGCGGGAAAAAAGGATTACAATATTCTCTCGACCTGTTTTTAACCCAGCCAGAGTTCAAGTGGCAATTTTTTATTTTCATTATACTGAAGAGAATGAGATCGAGGGAGAAAAAACACATTGTTTATTGCATGTAATTTGCTGAAAAGTTGCACTTTGTCATTTTGTGCAGAAAATTAATTCAGGTGGAAAACACATGGGGGTTCAATGGATTAAGCCAGGCATCTGTTTGTGGTCCATTGTACAGCAGATGCTCTGAAAAGGCACCTGCCTTGAAATACAATGTAAAACAAGCTTCTACCATTTCACAGCACGGAGGCAAAGCATGTTAGCTGAGTGCAGCCGCATTAACCCCCCAGTTTTTGTCTTATTTAGCCTTGAGATTTGTGTTATTACAGGTGGAGCTGGACATAAAAGGCTGGTGGCCAGAAATGGAACAGTGATGGCTGCTGAGTAATGGGAGAGTCCGCAGTATGTATGAGGGAAGCTATTTGGGCTGTTATTATTGCTCTGCACTGTGTTGGTAGCCTTGACTTGAAACAAAGAGCCTCATCAGCAGCCAGTGGAGCAACAATCCCCCTCTTCCTCGCAGCTGACACACACACAGAGAAAGAACCCACACAGGCACAAATACAAAGACACACGCACACAGATGAGGATATAAACTCTATTTAAAACTGCTACCAATTGTTGGCACCTACAGCCAGTAAGATGAAAAAAGTGATGGTTTCAAAAGAGCTGGAGTCAGCCTTGGTGGGTTCATTCATCGGCTGTCTGATACCATCTCTCTGGGGAATAGAAGTTGTCTGGGAGCTCTGAGGCCAGACGTGCTAACACACCCACACATAAATACTGTAAATGCACACACAAATAAACTAATTCATTAATTCAGATCATGCAGAGGCACATTACATACGCACATTCTCTGTCACACAAATAACATACCACACGCATGCATTAATAATTCCATTGTTAGAGAGTAATCATTTATCAACCTTCAATCACTCAAACCTTTCATACAGGTTACAACAATTTAAAGGCCTTTAGATGCAACTGATATGACAATGAGACACTAATGCACAACAAAAATAAAACACAGAGATAAAAGATGTCAAAATATGACAAACGAAATAGGTAAAATACAAAAAGGACATCAAATAACTGTCCTACAACATTCTAATGAAAAATAGCAACACTTTCAGCTACACGCGTCCTTTGACAGGCCATTATCTGTGAAAGTAAAATAAATTTTGGTGAACATTTATGCTGTTTAATAAAGTAATTACTAACATCTGGGAACATGGCAACACCGCCAAACAAGTATTGACTGGGCAAGGAACAACAAGAAGTAATACAGATTACATAAACCAGAGGTTCCCAACCTGGGGGTCGGGACCCTGACAAGCGGTCGAATAAGAAACCTGTGGGATCGCAAGACAGGAAATGAGCAATTATTACTATTTTTTTTAGACCTTATTTAAATAAAATAAGGAAAATCATGTCTGTTTGAGAAAGTCACACAAACAGTAGACATTCTGCAGCTTTTGATAAGGGATTGCAGGTAAATTGTTCTACAGGTAAAACCAAAAACACTGTGAAACACTGATACAAAAATTTTTTTGACTATAATAATTCCTCATTGCACAGGAAACTGTGTGTGCACAGGTATGGCATATTTAAACTGAACTATGAAGACTTAAAATTGTGTTTTGCCTTTGTTTCTTGGTTTGTCTTGCTTCTTTTTACCAATATCAGTGCATTCCCAGACCTCAGCAGTTAACTCAATGAGAACATTGCAATTATTATTACCAATAAAATGATAACCAAAAAAACAAAGATAAGACCCAAATAAACCATCGTAAAGATAAACCAGATTATTATTTAACAGTAGCTATGCTTCATGGTACAAAAGGTTAAATAATATGAAGACATAATTTTTATGCATCTGAGACATTTCACAGACTTCTATGGACACACAGACAGAGTCTACACTCTCATTATGATTTGGCAGCTTTCAGTCAGAGAGAGGCTGAGCTGTGGATATAGAAGGCTTAGTGAGTGAGAACACAGAGGCTTACTGTAGATGCTACTTATATTGCACTCTCTATAGTGTCACATATGGCATCTGGCTCTTTATCCCACATGACCAGTTGGCTAGCTCGGAGGCCAATAATTTTTCACCCACTCATACGGATGAGTCGGCGGGTGGGGCAGACCCACACATACACACACAAAGAGAAATAAGACTGGCTGTCAACCTTTGAGAGGATAACAAGCTGTATTTCAATATAGTTTTGGAAAAACAGATTTTCTGTCTCAAGGAAACACATTAAGACACGGTGCAGAGTTTCAGCTCACAGGCTGTTTGGTGTCCATCTGATCAATCAGGTTTTGAGAACAGCCTGCTCATGACTGACCTTACAACACAGATATTTAGAGCTCTAGAAATGTATTGTATCTCTCCAATGACTCATACTTTGTCACCGATCAGCCATAACATTATGACCACCTGCCTAATATTGTGTAGGTCTCTCTTTCGCCACCAAAACAACCCTGACCCATCGAGGCATGGACTCCACTAGACCTCTGAAGTTGTGCTGTGGTATCTGGAACCAAGACATTAGCAGCAGATCCTTCAAGTCCAGTAAGTTGCAAGGTTGGGCCTCCATGGATAGGACTTGTCCTGCAAATCCCACAGATGCTCAATTGGATTGAGATATGGGAAATTTGGAGGCAACGTCAGCAGTTTTAATTCATTGTTGTGTTCCTCAAACCGTTTCTAAACCATTTTTGCTTTGTGGCAGTGCTGCTTAAAGAGGCCACTGCCATTCTCAATGAAGGGGTGTACATGGTGGTACGTGTCAAAGCAAAATCCACATGAATGGAAGGATCCAGCAGAACATTGCCAAAGGTATAACACTGCCTCAACTGGCTTGTCTTCTTCGCATAGTCCATCCTGGACATGTGTTCCAGTGTCAAAAAAATCAATAGAATGACAGTAGTCTACCATGATAATTAACAACAAATAGTTAGATGCATAAAGTCCAAGGGAGCTCATCCTCTGTATAAGTAGTTTTATTCACTCTGTTTGACCAATGTTGGGTTTTGACTATTTTTCCACCCTCTCTTTTCTTTGTTTCTTTCTTTTCTTTCCAACTGACATTCAGATTCATTCCTTTCTATTCACAAACTCAGTAATCCCATTACTGCCCTCCTAGCTCCAATCCAAATTGCGCTGATTTGAATAGCTTCACTTTGGGTTACACCCATCTCAACCTGGTTCCAATTATTTTACAGAGGCAATGACAGGTCAACAAAGGCAATTACATCCCGATGGCTTTAGGGAGCTCTTTTCAACAGAACAAGGAGTAATTTAATTTAAATAGCTTGAAATGTCCTTTACTGCCAGTTTGAACAGCTTAAATGTTTTATAATTTGACAACCACTATTCATTTAAAATTCTGAAACTATTCAGTGCAGCACTCAACAAACCACAGAAGAAAAGACCACTTCTACATAGCTTTAGGTAAGCTCTCCTTAAAGGGAAAACACACTAAATATTAGATGAGTCTACAGACAGCCCCACACAGAGATAAAGAGGAAAAACTGAGAAATCTAAAACTCTCAAATTAAACATGAAGATTGATCACGCTAATGCATCTTTCTTGTGGCACAGCAGAGACATCTCAGCATGTTCTTCATCATTCACAATCAATAGAGAATGTCAGAGCTGAGAGTCAGGATCTGCCAGTGTGGAACAGCACTGCGCGGGCCTCAAGACTGGGTTGACAGAGGGCTCAGAAGATCTGTATTACTTACAATAGCTAGTAATCAACTGTAGAATGCCAGTGTTGTCAAGTGTGTAATAAATTAAATGGAATACCACAAGGGAAAAGAAACCTATTGTGGTATAATCAGCCTAAATTATATTTGGTTATGAAAAATGGCTTTAATCTAGAGTCCGAAGTCTGGATAATGGAGCACAGCCATGCAGAGCGTGAGTCTTTGGTTTGGTGAGGCTACCACCTGACACTGGCTATTAGTTGCTAGTTGCTTGGTGCTGAGGAAGATGAACGTTTTGCAGAAAGAAAAAAAAGGCTTTAGATTTAGAGCACATTAGGCTCTCAGCCAATGTCATTTCAACATGATAGGGAAACTGTGTGCATTATTTCATGACAGTCTTACTGTCCTGCTGTGACCTCCCCATGAACTTCTATACAAACCTCTATGGAACCTCATAACAATGTTTACAGACCCCCCTATAACGAGAGAGAGAGAGAGAGCGAGAGAGAGCAGGATAACCCAGGTAACCTGTTGACCTTTGTGGAAATAAAAGAAATTCCTTGCACCTTGCAGTAGTATCCATCACATACTGCAATGAAATGACATAACCTATTCTACTGGCAGCTCTGTAACCATTTTTACAGCCAATGCCATAACACAGTTCACATGCTGTATCCATGACCCAGGTCTAGCCCAGCTTGACACATCTCCCGTCCACAGAGTGCAGAGCAGCGGCCATCAGTATTCTAGGTGAGGTCTGGTGCCTATGAATATTTGAGTTGCTTGCAGACTCGCCACCGAGACGAACGTGAAGATGCTGGCTGCAGTTCAAAGGCCTCTTAGCATCAAAAGGAATACAGGGCTGAAGCAAGGGGAGACAAGGGTGTGCAACGGCAGGTTGCAGAGGGGGTAAGGTACAGGAAAAGCCCAGTTAAGATTAGTAAGAGGGCATTAAAATAAAATGGAAATGATAATTCCCTGTATGTGTTTTTTTCTCTGACCTGAAGTTACATGAATCACACCAAAGCTCCTGCAGGTATAAATAACAAAGGGGACTAAATTTCATTTGCAGCTGATATGTTTAAAGTCAGCACAGTCATTTCTGAGCTTGCATTTAGTGGTTGGTAGTCATCAATCATCTTCAAGCTAAAGCGCTGATCCGTAGTCAGTTGAGGTCATTCAGGTTAATGTGAATACAATGATCAAAGTCAGTCAGTATGTGATAACAGCAATCCTCATCTGTAAAACTGCATAGATATCAGCGAATGTGCACATGGGTAAAGGCTAGCTACACAGGCTCATCAGAACTGTGTAGAGGTGCATCTACTCATATCAAATGCACACACAAACACGCAGAGTTGATTAGAGGAAGGTCAGTCTTCCTTCTGTCTCCTCTGCTGTTCATACTGCCACATTCAGGCTGCATACAAGCCATCTCACTCTGTTTTGCTCTTTCTCAAGGACAAAATCCAAAAATCAAATCAAACAATTCTCAGGTGTTGAAGCGAGAAGGTGTGGGAGATTGTAAGGTGGCACTGGTGGCTGATGTATTGGCTAACACATGAGGGGTTTTCTGTGAGTGATTGTGTGTGTGTGTGTGTGTGTGTGTGTGTGTGTTTGTGTGTGTGTGCGTAGCAAGTCCAGGTGTGAAAAAGATAAAAAACCCAAAGCTTCATTGACCCTCCCTCTAGTTTATGTTGCCCACTCATGGTTTTGTGGGCAGCAGTGGTGACTGTTAGTTTTTTGTTTGTTTCTGCTCAATCTACCCAGCTATTATCTGCAACGAGATTTATAAAAAAAAAGAAAGAAAGAACAAACTGTCCTTCATTGTCGTTTCTGGCAAAATAAATATATTACAGCCACGCATGATCAAACTGCAGTGAAGGAGAAAGAAGGGACAAGCAAAGAGAAAAGAAAGAAGAGAGAGAGAAACACACTCATCCATTTTTCATGGCTCCTCACTGNGAGAGAGAGAGAGAGAGAGAGAGAGAGAGAGAGAGAGAGAGAGAGAGGTGAATAAAAAAAGAAGTGAGGGTTTTTTTTCTCCATACAAGCTAATCTTCACTCCGTTTTGGTGTCCTCGCATGTTTACTAAACTTCACAGAGAGGCCAATTGAGATTTTTTTTTAACTGATGCAGCCCCTTCAAGGTTATTCTGCTTGTTGTAAATTGATCAAGTCAACTGTCCACTGAAATTCAGATCTCTGCTTTTGACTACTTGCTATTCTATGAAGCAATCACTGATCTCTCAAAAAAGAGATTGGTTGTTCAACTGATCCAATGCCAAGAGCTTGTGAAACGTGTAGACCTTGTAGCATGTACAAGCTGCACACAATGTCAGCATATATGTATTTTACATATACGTTTCAGTGTAATGAGTGTGCAGTGTCAAGCTGCTGTCATTCATGCTCTGACAGCCACCCAGTGGGTCTTGGAGGTCACGTTAAGTCAGTCAGCAGTGAGAGATTGCTGCAATGAAGCAGAAAAGTCAAACAATAATCCAATCAGTTCCTCATAACTACAGTTCATTAATTGTTCAAACTAATCTGATCACAGTGACGGAGGCCACAAGACCTTCAACATGATACCACGTGATTACAATCTTATGTATTAGTCATACACCTGTACTCATTTTTTATCATTTACAATATCTGTCTTCCTTTCGCTGCTGGTGTGTGTGCATGTGTGCGTGTGAGTCACTGGAAATCTGGATAACCTTTCAGATGATAATCTTTTCCCCCCATGACTCACACGTTTCCCCTGCTAGGTTATGCTAATGCAACATTTGAGCCACTAGCAGTCAATGAGAAAGAAACAGCTGGCCCTATTTTTGTGACGTGCAATGTGCAAACCAAACAGCGGATGCTAACTATGTATAATAACTTTTCTAGCGGAAGTTTGTTAAGGATTAACACCTTTGCTTTCTGATAGTTTTGCAATGGAGAGACTTCACGACAGCTGTGTTTAGAACTAGGGACAGCAATGTCAGTCAGTTTGTCCAACCCATTCTCACTCCCCGACTCATCACTCATATGGACGCATGGTTAAGACCCTTCGGCATCAGTTTATAATGCACTGGGGATCCCTATAGTGTCATAGTTCACCATAGTGGGGGAAGCCCCGTAAGTGTCAGTTTTGGACGGTCAAGGTAGCTATAATATTAAACACAGAACACTGAGTAAGGAGGTGGTTGGGGTGGATGGAAGGCCAGAACCCAGACTTTGAACCAGGAGAACAGTGTTCGTGTCCCATTTAAAACAAAAAATCAACATTAAATATTTTTTTTTAAGTTAGGCAAGTTACGTAAATAGCTTAAGTTACGCAAGTGACATTAGTTGATTTATGTTTATTTAAGTTATTTTAACGTAAGCCACGATCTTTTCCTAACCTTAACCAAGGAATTTTGTTGCCTAAACCTTACCCATCTGCAATGTTTCACGACTTTAATAACGGTCCGTTTCAAAATGGCGATGTTTCGAAATGCTAGCCTTTTATTTTGAAAGTCTAACCGGACACACTGGCGGTTTTAGTGATATGGAGGCCCTCCTCTTGTTAATATTTTTATGAAAAAACAGCTTATTTAAATAGCTTCTGTGTCATGTGATTCAGGGACTCCTGAAAACCCTTAATTCCTTAAAAATATGAATAAATATTAACATGAAAGTAAAAAATGCAATCGAATTTAATATGAAGGGATGTGTCTTATTTGCCTAGTGTAGTAGCACAATTCAGCATTGGGCTGGAGTCCTTAGGTCACATGACATGGAACCTTTTGAAAAAAATGCTGATTTTTCCTTAACATTATTATAACAACAGTAATTTATTGATGGTTCCTAAGAAAACCCCCAATGGTTAAGAGCGAGCACTCTCCACAAGAGTCCATATCTCAACAAAAACTTCTTCTGGATCCCAACAAGGAAACAAAAAGTACTGAGTGTCAATACAAAAGTGGGCCAAAGAAAATAAAACCAAGGGTCCCCTCTCATGTCTAATTGACAAGCAATTCTCTGATAACACCAGAGTTACGTAGTACGGCTAGTGTTTTGGTTTGCAGCATTTGCCTGAGCTACCTGAGTGTATTTATTGTATTCCGTTGGGTGCAGGGAATGAATTAACACCCGCCACCTGTCAAATGCTGGTAAATTTTGGCAGTGGCGGGTGAAATGGTTGGGCTATCCGCCACTTTGGCAAGGAAAACAAACAACAGAAAGATACATAAAGTTAGGGTATTGTGGTGATCAGGGCATGCACCTGTATCACACATGCAACCCACATACAATCCAGTCAGTTCAAGGAATATCTGTGACGGTGTTCTAAACCAAACTTACCAGTCCGGAAAATGCCCAGTTCGTGAAAGCTAGTGCGTCCTGTGACGGCCAGAAGCAACACAAACTGGAGGAGATTTTGAAGAGGACAGTGAAAGTGCAAGGCCCCCTAGCGGCCAAGGCCTGCCTTTGCTCAATGGAATAAAATCGCCTGTGACCAAGTCTCACAATGCACAGCACACTGCAGGGCTGTAGACGGTCTTGTTTCACCACCATGATATTACATCTACATCTTCATTTAAACCGTATGCCTATAAACTTTGCATATAAACTTTATTGTGATGTTGGTTGAAGTGTCCTATACCTAAAAGTGATTAATAAGTTGGCATTCAGTTTGATTTACCTATATTATCACCAGAAATGCCACCAATTCCAATAGGAATAAGGAGATGAAGGCGACATGTAGTTTGTTGTGGACCTGGCAACTTTGGATAAGCATACAGAAAGTGCTGGTGGAAAAATATGGACAGGTATTTAATAATTTAAAGCTGGGAGAAAAACGGAAAATGTCATTGTTCACCACCTGTCGAGCCTACGGCCACTAATCACTTAATTCACATCTTGTTTAGCCCTGGCTCGGTTGACCGACTCTTGAAAATAATATCTGGCCCTATTCAGTTTGGAAGATATTCAAGTTTTTTTCTCCAGCCAGACGTTTATTTTGCATGTCGACATTTTTGCCTTGGGACCATATCATACAGTCTGGCTAATTAAAAACTGAGCTACAGGTAGAAAGCAGCATAGAGCTGTAGTGTTGACTCTCAGTGTGAATCAGACTACTACCAACTTTTACACTTTTGTAGTCCTTCATAAAGATTGAACATTAAAAAAACACCACAACTTAATTTAAATGCAACACACATTTCAGTGTGACATGCCTCCCACCCTCGCACTATGCCAGGTGTGCAGGGCACGGAAATACCAAACAAACAGGCAGGTGTGTTTCAAGGTCACCAAAATGCAATCATGGCTTAGATCTGCAGTCTTTGTGTGACCCAAACATGTACAGTGAGTTAAAAGAGACTACAGCATGTGAAATGCATATGAACATGGAAGTTAACTGCTGTTTGTAGTGTTTCACAGAACAGCAGTATCTGTCTGTAGAGTGTGCCCACACATAACCTATCCGTGTGCATATGCACGCCCTGAAATGAAGTAGTTTAATTATAGTCTGATTGCACATCTTCCCCTCATCCCTCTCTTCCTAGTCTCACTCTCTCTTTTTTACTTCTTCCACCACTTTCCATATTACAAGGTCCCTTGTTCCTTATTAATGAGATGCATTAAAATGGATTACTCCACCATCACACTCCCAACCCCCATGCAATGAATTCCATCGCATTATAAAGCACTGCATAGAGTTTATTCACTGCCTGTTACCAACAATGTATTCATACTGTCCTCCACTTCAGATCACCCGAGATCATACTGCAGATCACACTGCACTACCCACAATTCCAAAAGAAGCCTGAACCAGTTAACCACTACTTAAAGGAAACAATGTGTGTGGACGAATGGTACTTGGTGGTTTAATGTTTAAGTAGTGTAATTTTTGCTCACATTATTACCGTGATTCAAGAAGGAAAAAAAAACAGCCACATAAATGAAGTAAGAACCATTAAAGTTACTTCAGAGGAACTTTCTGTAAGATCAGAACAGTGATGCAGAGCAATTATCTATTTGGTATAATTGAATCATTCTACCCTGACTAGGCTGTAACAACCTTGAACGTTTCACGCCTTTGAGTCAGTAGTTTCCGGCCCTCTGCGAGTCACTGTGAATTTACCCTATCATTGGATATCTTCACACATTGGCTGCAATTTTAATCTCCCATAATCCTTGAACACACCAGTTTTGAGTTTGAATGACATCACATGATGGAAAACTTCTATTTGCATAGGTAAGTGCCATATTGTCAACATCCTACTCACTGGACTTTTGTGTAAGTATTTTATAAGCCTTGTTTGCTTTTGGCTTCAGTTGCTAACACCACCTAGTGCGCCACCTCATCAAATATGACTGTATTTACCTTAGAGGAGATGAAGCAAGACAGGTGGGGATGATCAGCTTCCTGGCTGATTAGCTGCAATGTGATCTTACTTTCAAATGAGCTGAAACTTAATTAACATGTCGGAGACTTAAAATGTTTGCTAAACTCTAAGTAAGAAAAGTTAGTCAGACGTTGGAGCCTCAAGGATTTCTGAAAGTCACACAAAATGCTGGCTTGCCAGTATTTGAAGATGGCTTGGGAGATACAGTATGTTATGCTGTACAAAAGACAGACTGCGCCCGATGTTGTGATTGCGAGAAAAGTCCCATCTTATCTCCAGGTATTTTTCTATGAAGAAAACAAGCATCTCATCTATTTTTTCTTTCGTTTTTTGGGATTAGTCATTTCTCTTGCTTACCCACCCCTACTCTTCTTGCCCCTCCTCATCTTTAATATCTCTCTCTTTCTCAGTAGCCGTTCCACACTGTCAGCCAATTCCAGCCTATCTGCTGCCCAAAAGTGGCTGTGCTTGGCTGATTCTACTGATAAGAGACTGAATGCCTCCTGTCCACAAAGGAGGAGGAGAGGGAAAGGGCGAGAGAAAAGATGGTGGAAAACAGAGAGAGATGGGGAAACTGAGAAAGGATAAGAATAACAATTACTATTTTTTTGTAAAAAAACAAAACAAAAACAACACCACCAAAAAAAACCCCAGCTGGGTTGGTGTTTTGAGACCTAGACTTTCACACTAGTAGACTCACCTCAACTTTATATACAGTACATTAAATACCTTCCAGTGAGGTTTTAAAGGCCCCTTGTGAGATATTTGACTTGTCAGAGAACTACGCCATAAAAAGTATTTTTGTCTCCCCAATAAGGGGCTTCTGGTACTGTATCAGTGGAATATGATGAATCATTTGCATTCATATCAAATGGTGATGAGGGGAGTGGTAGAGGCACTGTGGGAGACAATGAGCGAGGGTTAAGGTCAAGTTGTACTTCATAAAGGAGACACTAATCTCCTCTGGGGGGAAAGAAAGGGAGCTATCCTGGAAAGAGTAGAGCTGAAGCAGGGGTTAGGATGGGGGGAAACATAGTGGAACCATATTTAACTGCTGGCACCAGTGCTGCGCTGGAGCAGATGTAGGAACTGAATTAAGACGGAAGTACAAATGCAGCTACAAGTCTTTCTGTTTCTGTGTTTCTAATGCAGAAATAGACACACAGAGTAAACACACACACACACACAGACAATAAAGCTCTGTGGTTGGTATGGTGTTCTGTGGCAGATTAAGAGTTACAACACACAAGTAAAGCAACTGGATGCACAAAAAGTCAGATAATTTAATGTTACAACGACTTGTACACACCACTTTCTAATGTTAGGTCATCTGAAATATCAATACAATATAAAAACACCTTTATCTTTTTTTATTTCAACACTGCCCCCAGGCATGAACATATTGGAAAATTCTGCAAAATCCCATTTTTATATCAAATACAGTACAGTACCGTTAAAATACAATATCTGCACATGGCAGCAGTATGGTTAAGATTGGGGAAAGATTGTGGTTATTATAAATAAATTATGTACAAGTTATTGTTAACAGAAAGGGTAAGATTGCGGTTACAGTTAATAACATCACAAATTTTAATTGCAGGCAAACTTTAGCGCGAATGACATTATACACGTTGATCCACCACCTCAACCTCCACTGCTGCCTGCATCAATTTTAATTGATGCATTGAACCCTCAATGAAATGACTTGCACAGTCTTACAACACACAGTAAAGTAATTTAATGAGCAGTGTTGGAACAGTTAGAGTAAAAGTATAATAAGATTACTGCAGATTTACTCACTTGTTAACAAACAATTAATACAATTATTCTCCTGTGCTTTTGTGTAAAGTCTGACGAGTATCTCGTTCAGAATTTGTCTGAAAGACAGAAACCCTTCTGTAAACATGAGTATTAGTTCCTCCCCTTTGCAGTGTCTTTATTTCTCTTTGTGTTACTGGTCAAAAACTGACTTTAACCTTTTTAGCAGAGGTTGCGGCATCATCAACATTATTTTTAATAGAATGAAGTTCTTCTATCATCAGTTTCACTAGATGTCAGTGATAGATGGCTGCCATGGACAGGTGATTCTGACAAGGACACTTTTTACATTTCACAGTGATGTCATCTTTATATTATTATTTCAAATCATTCAGGATCCTCATAATAATTTAGATTTGATAGCTATCTACATAGGTTTGAATTTGTATGTGTCTTTGCATAATTCAGTAAAACAATTTTCATCAGGCCAGGAACAGTTACTGATACTGAGTTCTACTGTATTTGTTTTTCCCTCTCTACAGTACACAGTGAGACCTCAGTTTTAGACTGGAAATTGCAGTTAACTGTGGATGGAAAGCTAAAACAAAGAGAGAAAAAAATCTTATTTTCAACTGTATCCACATCATTTCAAACATGGTCGGAATCTTGAAAGAGATTAAGCTTTCTGTTTGAACTGCAACCCTGAGTTTGCCTCCTCTGCATTGGTCACCAACACAAGGTTTGCCAGAAGGTTTGTACACAACCTCTGGTGGAGTAAAGATTATAGATACACACACACCCACTCTCTCTCTCTCTCTCTCTCTCTCTCTCTCTCTCTCTCTCTCTCTCTCTCTGTGTCTCTTGCTCACAGAAACATAACAGTGTCCATGCGGTGAGCAGTCTGTGCCCTTCGCTATAAGTTTCCTGCTGTGCTACACAGAGACCAATGCTCTTTTTCCTCCCCATGTCCCTCAATGCTAACACAAAGTGATCTTTTTAATCACAGCCCAGATATCAGATCTTTATTTATCAGAGAGACTGCAGAATAAACCATACTGATTGTCTTTACTGAGTGTTTGAGGACCAAATCCTCGGCCCACAGTGACATATTTCAGCAAAATGGAAGCTTAAATCTCCTATTAAATGTGAACCCTGCTGAGCAACAAGCAGACAGCGTCCAACAGTTAATCCTGCTATACGGTAGTGATATGCTGCATGTTGCCCTAGTTAGCTGGATGGAATTAAAATTAATCAATGGACATTTCATTTTCAGGTTGCAAATGTTTCATTAAAAAGTATTCCAGAAAAAAGTATCCCACAGACCCACGTCCTAAATCATCAGAAGGAAAAAAACAGCCTAGTCCCACTGACGTCAGCTGTATAACAATGTTTTCCAAGTTATCATTATGAAAACTTCACACGGAACGCTGTGCTCTGATTGCCATGGATACCAAAGGAAGAAAAGGGAGGAAGTGCTCCTTTTGGCTTTAAGTGAAGTAAAAAATAGCCCTCAACATCATTGTCATCATCAACATCATCTTCATTCTGCCACATGTCCTCCTCTTCATAATCGTCAAGAACATAATGCTACAGGAAACAGTATCCAAATGTAAACATACATTCCAATGACTATTGTACATTGATTACATACAATATCCCGTTCTCTCAATGATGTATAATGAATGGATGCATCTTTTGAAACCCACAGATAGTGAATCACACCCTGGTCCACACAGAGTAAAAGTGGATTTCTTAAACACGTCTCCTCCATATGTATCCCCAGCAGGAAGTCAAACATGCTTTCAGTGGGTGTTGGCCTCGGCCAGGGTTGTCCTTTGTCACTGATTGTGTTTGTGATCCTCATGGATAGGATCTTAAGGGGCAGCAGTGGGTAGGAGAGTGTTTGTTTTTGAAACCTCAGAATCGCTTTTCTGCTCTTTGCAGATGATGTGATTCTGTTGGCTTCTTTAGACCGTGACCATCAGCACAGACTGCAGCCGCTTGAGGTTGAGATGATGGATGAGAGTCAGCACCTCCAAGTCTGAGGCCATTATTTGATGATGGAAAATGGTTAATCGCTGACTGGGAGTGAATCTTGGGGTCTTGTTCACGAGTGAGGGTAATGTCGATTGTTAGATCAACAGACACATGTAAGCAGTAATACGGGCACTGTACTTAACTGTTGGTCTCTGTTTACCAGTTGATCTCCGTTCCAACCCTCACATATGGTCCTGAAGTTCAGAAATCCCTAAGTACAACAGAGTACTACTACTGTTGCATCAAAAGGACCTAGCTGAGGCGGTTTCCGGCATCTTATCAGTATGCCTGCTGGGCACCAGAGGCATCTACCTCTGGAGATTTTTCAGGCAGGTCCAACTGGTATGAGACCCAGGGGTAGAGCAAGAACACATTGGACACATTATATATCTCATCTGGCTTGAGAATTCCTCAGGGTCCTTGAGGAGAAACTGAAAGACCTTGCTGGGAAGTCTGAACTACCTCTGCCGCCACTGCGACCGGGTCTTGGCTAAGCGGTAGAAAATGGATGGATGTATCCTCGAGTGCTACAGACAAAGACTGAGGCTAAGTTGCCTTCAAGTCTTCTCATTTTCATTAAGCTGCTGCCTATCAGCCAATTAGGTTGTAACTAATCAATTAAAATCCAATCATTGTCAAGCACCATAACCAATCAACTTTATGATGGAAGGTCTAAACATCAGCACAATGTCTCTGCCTGCTTCTGTACAGATAAAAGAAGGAGGGTGAGGAAGAAGAGAAACAGAAAGGTCGCTCCCAAGGACTGGTAAAATGTAGCCAGGCTAATGACATAAGATAAGAATCAAGGCTAAAAACAACCTTGATGAATATGGTAATGAAGGTACACACAAGCTGTATCAAATTCTCTCTCACATGCGCATAATGCTTTTCTCCAAATTCTTTTTTTCCCTTTTAGCGCTCACTTTGTTTCCATAATGTAATGCCGCCCAAATTGTTCAGAAACATAATAAATGTAGGGTGGCATCATGGTTTCAGCCACTGTGTTATAGATTACAGGCTTTAGCAGGACACTGATCCCCAACATGCCGGCGCCCACAGCGAGACACACAAAGTATCAGCTAAATGTCTGAAATGTAAAGTATAAAGAAAATGAAAAGAAATGAAACATACAAAGGACGTAAAGACGAAATGAGTTCAAACAGAAACAACTTTGCCATTGTTCAGTGCTCATTGTGTGGAGGGCGGCTCGGATCTGGGCCGCTTTGATTGTTCTTAACGAGATTAACGTTTCGAGGAACCCTAACGAGGCTGTGCTGTTAAAGGAGGCAGATCAGATAAGAGGAATGCAGGGAAGATTAAAAAGGAGAGAATTAAGGAATCATGGGGGGGAGTTGAAAAAAGTATGAATGCAAAAAAAATGTTGGGTTTTGTGAATTAATTTTAGTTCCACCTAAGAAAAACGTGTGTCTTTGGAATTGATAATAATAAGCCAAAAGGTAGTGTTACCACATGATGCTCTGTATTGGCTTTCATAGCACTCTCTTAATTATATTTTTGTAAGGAAACATCAATGCGGCATGCCGTGAAGTGTTAATGCTCAAAAAAGGTCCGTGTGTATGTATGTGTGTGTACGTGCATGCGTGCGGGTGTCATTAGACCTGGAGAGAAAGTCTATTAGGTAGGTGGGAGTTGTGAAGGTAATCCCCTTGATACCTCTGCTGCACAATTACATCACTTTCTCTCTCTTTCTGTCTCTCTCTCCACATCCCTCTATCATTTTGTCTCATCACTGCAGCAGCCTAATGATGATGAAGCTGTGGTCTCAGCAAAGGAGTCAGAAGAGCATTACCTATGTCGCACACTCACATGCACACGCAAACATCCCGTGTAATGGTTCTGGGGTGAGGCAGTGGCTTTATGTGTTAGCTATCAGCACTGCCTAATAGCTCAGTTAGAGCAACAATGATTGGTATGGTGTGTAATTCGTATTTGGGTGTCTTTCATGTGGCATGTGTATGAGATGATTCATGCAGCAATGGGCACTGAGACCTAGCTGGATAAGCCTCAGTGCTATTGTTAAGGGTTCGACCTGAACTTAAATGTTGTAGAAGGGTTGCAGCCACTCTTCTAAGAATCAGTTCATCTCTCTGGATATAGAAACAGAAAATAAGCTGCAGGGGGAAAGTGAGGAGACACAGGACAAAGATAGACAAAAACATAAGGAAAGTTGTTAGACGAGGTGAGGTTTAAGGCATAGAGACAGACTGAACATGGGATTAAGCGTGTGTTTCCGTTTTGCTTAACAAATGTAAAGCTCCGTCTAGCGCCTTTCTAGTCTTCCGACCACTCAAAGCGCTGTTACACTACATCGCATTTAGAAACTACCATTTACACACACTCCTACACCAACAGCGGAGGGATTGAACCGCCAATCTTTCGATTAGTGGGCAACCCGCTCTAACTCCTGAGCCACAACCGCAGGCTGATATGGAAAAAGTGGGACAAGGGATTCCTTCTCATTAGTCGATAACTGCTCCCAAGGCCAGCTAATTGAATCAGTGCCCCCCCTTGCCTTGGAAAAACTATTAATAGTGTGTGACTCCTTAAAAAATGTATTTTATTTTTTTTATACATTTCTTATAGATTGTGATTGAAGTAGCAAATGGAAATTTTCTGTTAATTAGTATTTTATTAAATGTGTTATAGATCTACCACTCCTATTCTTTAAAGTACAGCTAATTGAATAAGACAACATGTGATGTTCAGTAGGGTTCTAGGTTAAACAAGTAAGTAAGACGGCTCTTTCTGATATTTCCATATCTTTCTGTCTATTTACCACTTTTCTGGCAGAAAGATTAAACTATTTATCTCAATCATAAGTGCAAAAGGGATGGTGCTTTTATGTATATAATACAAGCATGTAGAAATGCAGAAATGGTATTTAAATTGTCCTTTTGTTTTGCAAATTTTAACCCACTGAAGCATTCCATACTTTGGTGTTTTGGAGATGATCCCTGCCTACTGCTCTGTTGTTCTAACTGATCCACTTGCAGATGTTCTTAAATTTCATATGGTTCATTAACAAAGGCCTGTTTGTGCTTTTTCACCATCTCTGTGCAGGCTTGTAAACAAACAGAAGAGAGAAAGCAGGTCCCTAGTTCACACAGTTCAGCACTGACTGAGCCGTTGCAGATTCTCAGGAAGTCAGACATTCACACCTCACAGCCTGGTTGTATATTAAAAGTTCCGGAATAAATACTAGCCCTGACCATTCAATGATGTTCATTTGATTTGCGCAGTGTGACAAAGTCCCTGGTAAATCATTGTGTGCAACAAGCAACGCCATGATAATGACTCCATAACTTAAAGGAGGCCTGACACCCATTCCTGTATTGCGCTTCTTCCAGCCATATGTATATTAATGCTTTCAATTATTTAGCTTTATTATCACCCACCAAGGAGAAAAGACACTTGTGTGAAAGAAATTAATCATTTTCCAAAACAAGGGCCAGACAGAAAGCAGTGCTATGGCAGAGGAAGAGTTGAAAGAGAGAGAAAATAGAAAAAGCTAGTCCTTAAGGCACTCTAATGTTTATGTCTGCATTTCTCTGTGCAACACCCAGTGGGTACTCTATGAGTCTATGCTGCTCACTGTGCATGTGTCCCCCACAGCAGATGGATAAGTACGCATGAGTTCATGCAACAGCTAATAAAAACAGATTTAGACCAGACAGACAGCACACACACACACACACACATCCGATAAACTCAAACACATAAGCAAACGCATGCCGTTAAAACTTGCACAGGCCTGCTGCCATTGTCTCCCATTAAGAGCTATGAAATCTCATTAATGTGCATTAGTGTGTTTGAGTGGGGATTTGGTTGGTGAGATTGAATTAGGACCGAGCTCAGTTTCCCTCAAAACAATTATTTGTCTTCCATCAGCCTATTAAAAAGCAGCAGCCAGTGAAGATTACAGCGCGAGGAAAAAACAGACAGCAGCATGTCACAATGTGTTTGTGGTCTTTAGGCAGAGGATGGTTACAATGGTTGTCATTCTGTAGTCTCTTAATGACTGGGAATGTGATGATCCAAGGAAAAGGTAGCGTGCCCATGAGTCTGCAACACAGTGGCCGTTGGATCACGTTTGGGGAATGAATTTTACAGTCATGCCTCTGCTTTCTTCGGCTCTTTCCTTCTTCCTCTGTGTCTGTGAGAGTGTGTGTTCTGTGTCCCCGGGTCTCCAGTGCTCACAGTTTATCCAACTCTATCGTCTCAGGCCTGGGGGAGTCTTGCTTGGTCAATCTCCATTCTTTATGTTGACTTAAGTATAGAGTGTGTAACTGTATGTGTGTGATTTTGGAGAAAGATGGGGATAAGGAAGTTCAGTTCACATAATCAAAAAAAACAAAACACAAGTCTGGATTCCTTTGAGTATCAGTCTGTATGTCTGCAATAATAAATAGCTTTATGTGTGTGTGTGTTGTGTGTGTGGGGTGCATGTGTATCCAGGCATCTTAGGGCAACTGGAGGGTTGTGGTATAGCCGCGTGAGCAGCATCGTTCCATAACAATAGTCATAAAGCCTTTTCAAATATCACAAAAGGTCCTCCTGCCACACACTGCAAATTTCACCACTGCCCTGGAGGACACACACATAAACACACACACACACACACACACACACACACACACACACAGACTAGAGAAAGGCCTGATCTGGATGTAGGGGAGATGGTGACCGGAGAGGGAGAAGGTCACAGTTGTAGAGAAATCAAGCAATGGAGAAGATGGTGTAACAGGATACGGGGAAGAATAAAGAGAGACACATCCAGAAAGGGGCCAGAAAAAGAATAACAGGTCAAACTAACCTGAGAGACAGGTGGAAAATGAAAAGAAAGCAACTAGAGAAGCAGACTGTAAACAGATTGTGATGGCTTCAAGTAGCACAGCGGGGATGAAGAGAGTGGTATTGAGATAAAAAAAGTGGCAGAGTGAGTGCCCAGTGAAAGGGGACCGCACTCAATCTCCATTCAACCTCAGCATCATATGAACAAATGTTTACATGCGCGCCTGCATCACTTGCTTTCAGTGCTATTTGGATATTTGAAATGGAAAAAAAAACATATCAGATTGTGCTGAACAGGAGAGAGAGAGAGAGAGAGAGAGAGAGAGAGNCTGTGACCCCACTGCTCTTTTCTCTCAATGCCCCACCGCTGAGCCGTCCACAAGACAGAAAACATAAAAATAAAATGTCAGAGAAACATTTCCACAAGTTTCCTTTTGACAGCCTTTCTACCTGGACAATGGTGCTGTAATAACCCACTCTGCAGCTCGCTCTCAAACAGCTGGAGACAAACAAAAAGCAACCCAGCAAGAATGTACATGTTGAATAGATGTTGATCGGCCTACATCAGAGCTGAAAACTGTAATGCAAAAATGAGTCCGTAGCCTAATTACCTCGCTGCTAAAAGCGGTTTCAAAAGCTGTTTTTGAATCTGTGCCTTGGACACCTCCTGCGCAGCATCCTCAAAATCACCTCTCGGTTGGTTCTATATTGTATAACTTACATACAGATCATGTGCGCGTGAGTAATGGGCAAATGTGTTTTGCAGATGGTTTTGTTGTTATGGAGATTTCATTTCGACTAATTTCAACGCTAATCTCAATTCACAATGTGTGTGTGTGCAGCAATACATATTGTGAAAGAGTTTCTCTTTTTCTCTCTGCCCTGCACTTACATTACTCCCACATCAATTACAGACCCAAATATTGATTCATTCAGCATAAATGAGGAAAATGAATCCTGTCGGGTATTATGAAGACACTCTGATTTGATTATGCCAAAGAATCAAGAATATAATTAATGAGGATTTGCTCTTCTTTTTTATGCATAGCTAATGATGGGCCCTCGTTCCTATCTACACACACATAAATAGAAGAAAGATAGCAGCAGATGGAAATAAATGAGCACTGGCTTGCAAGTATATTCTGTAAAATATTTAGCATGAAAAAAGAAAAAAAAAGAGCAGACAAAGACTTGATTGGTGATTTCCTAACATAATTAGCTAAAATCACCCACAACAACAGATCAACTTTTTGGCTGAAATGACCATTTGCGCTTTTATGAGGCATGGGATCTTGCTGCCAGCGCATGTAATTATAGTTTCTCTTATGAGGCATAGACAGTTATTGTTATTCACACTCGCACACCGCATATTCTACTGTAGCCTCTCTGCATCACTGACTCGTGAAATCGACTCATCAGTAATAGGTAGGTACAGAGAAAGAGACAGGGAGAATGGAAGCGCTGAGGGAGAGAGAGGTAAAATAATGCGCAAAAACACAGAAGAGTAAGGAAAATAAAAGAAATAAAGGCAGAGTGAGAGGCTCTTCATGAATTCCCGGTGAGCTGGTTGATAATACAGCTTATTATGATGCTCGGTTCCCTTTATGAAACCAAGCTGTATTACAGGCTGCAGAATAAAAGGTGAGATAGAGAGGGCCATGCCTCAGACATTGCTGAGTATATGAAGGATGGTATTGGAGGCCAAGTATTGATCGTGGTATGCAGCAGCTCAGCTCTAGGGAGTTGATCAGATGCCTTGGAAGAGGCACAGCACACACACACACACACCCTCACACCAAGCTGGCGGGAGTCAATAGTGAGGTATCAGTCAGTGTGCTAATGCAGTGTGGTCTTAATGTAGGTCTGGATTAGGAGTTCCTTTTCTCAGCTAAGATAGACTCAGACATATTTGTGAAATGGCGCAAAATGGAGAACACACATAAAGCAGCAGATTTAAATCAGTCGATTTAAAGTAAAGGTGTCATCAATTCCCTAAAAAAATTGGATAAGATAAAAATTGGATTGGATGGTGACAAAACCATTGTTTACAATTTCTGCTTTTCATTAAATATTAAGGCTATTGGTTAAATGTAATAAATAAAACAACTTAAAGCCATTAAAAATTAGGTTTCTGATCTGTTCATGACAAAATTAGCAACATGCAGTTTTTGTTAGTTTGGGGGGAAAAACATCCGTGGTTATGATCTAGTAGGAGTTTAATAATCAAAAATCCTCATGAGAACATTGTGGATGTTGTTTGATCACATTCGACTGTCAGTAGCCTGGAAAAGAAAGCAAACAACATCACATTTTGATTGACATGTTGCAAAACCGTGATTGGCGTGTCAGCATTTGTGACTTTTCCAACTGAGCCCAGCCGCCGAACAAACAAACAAACCACAATACACAAAAAACTTTTCAAAATTTAATAGAAAGTTTTGGTTTCATGTCGAACCCCATCGCTCATAGTGAGCAGTTAATTGAGCCTTTACAGGCCTTTAAGATGCTGGTAAAGTGATTCAAATAAAGGAACCCAAGCAAAGTTGGAATTAAAGTTATCCAAGTAAAACAAACGTAATTAACAGATGAATGGGATTACCTCCAGATGCAACTCCTGTTCAAACAGCTACATATGGACAGGGGTTTGAGTTCAGCTTATTTAATGGGATCTTTGCAGCCAATACATTTTTTTTCTTTTTCACATGTGGGTATCCTCCCAGCGGTGAAGGTGTAAAGACACCGGCAGACAGTATTACCTGAAATCTGTTCCTTCCTGGAACTGTACATCAGTCATCACAACAGTTTAACGGAATTCACTTGTTTGGTTGTCTTCTTTCAAAACAAAAGGAAAGGAAATTTCTCACTTGGTAACCCACAGTGATAATATCAAACATTGCGGCAGACATGCACATGTGCATGCTACTTCAACCCTGCACATCGCAGCTTTAAAGAGCAACTTACCCCCCTGAAAATATTTTTTGGTTTGTTTAACCTCCAGTGGTTTAACTTCTCACCTTGATGCACTGGTGCACAGGTGTACTCCAGACTACTATTGGGTTCGACAGAGCACACTCCTGACCACATCCAACCACATGCCTCAGAGATACGGAATGAGGTCAGTGTGAACCACAAATTCTTAACTTTCTACTGCACTATTTTATTGTCAGCCTGATGGCAAATTGCTCTAATGCTGACTTGCCCTGCAGCGCATCTATAACACTGTATGTGTACACCTGTACTACTACTTTTCACATTTCACATGTTCATGACATTCTGTAAAACACACACACACACACACACACACACACAACTCCAGCATTTCTCACCTTCCAATCCTGTTCTTGGCATGCATTCTCTCTTTCCTTTCCATTTCATCTACATCAGTGCAGCTTTTGGCACTCTCAGTGAATACAATTTGATTGAAGGGATGTAATTAAGCAAAGAAATACTGATTTTACTCTCTTTCCTGCCTGTCAGCACTGCAAATGCATTTACAGTAATGGGGATGATTGAGATTCCATAGTGTATGTATATTGTTTCTGCTTATTTTAGTTCTTTGTTAGGAGGCTAAATCATCAATATGTGAACATTTGATTATAGCTGGTTTTGTGCAGAATGTCGCAGTTTGAAATACTTTTTTTTTAACTCTGCTTCAGCTATAGAACAATGTCACTGGAAAACATGTATTTTCTTCTTAGCTGTCTTTATTATTTTCTTGTAGCATGGAACTCTCTACTCTTTATTTTTATATCATATGTTTGCCTGGCTGCACCATCATTACCTTTATCACATCCTGCCCTGCTCTCACCCCTCCCTGTCACCGGTTTGAGTTGGTTGGGTTTGTTTTTGTATTTGTTTCCTGTGTTCATATCCTGCCCTTGTGTTTTCTCATCTCTGTAGACCATTTTACTTTTGACATTTTGTTTGTTCGTCATGTTTCCTTTTAGTTTTGAGTTTTACTAGTGTTTCTGGTCTTGTTTTATTGTCTGTGTTCTTTGCTTGTGAATATGTTTTATTTTAATGATGTCATTCCTTGTGTTTCTGTTAGTTTTACTCACTGTTTTAGTTTGAGTTACTGTAAAACTTTGATTAATGGCCCAGGCTTTTATTTACTAAAATCACTGAACTGACCCTGCCTATATTTGGGACAGGCGTCCACATAAGAAAGGCCTTTACAGTTTTTTTTACAACAACTGACATCCTTTTGTTCAATCTGTAGTCAAAACTATGCAGTCAATTAAACCATTTCTACATTTTCTAAGTTGTTCTTTACATACAAGCGTACCCAATACCAAAACTATGGATGCTTTGTTGGCACACAACATGTGAGAAATTGAGATGTCAAAATCTTAAATAATGTATAAAACCTTTACTTCTGCTACAGTTGTGGCTATATTGAAACAGCTGATAAGCATTTCTGAATGAACTTATTGAAACATTGAGAAATAGCTGGTTTCTTGTAATTTGGGTAAAATAGATCAACCACAGTTAATTCCAATCTCAACCAGAGGCATAGGCAGGTGTTGAAGTTCTTTAAATTACATACACAATGCAGCAAACAGGGGACTTTCTGGAGTTGTGTTTATCCATTGTGGATACAAAACAACACAGAAGAGGAGAGAAAGAAAGAATAATGTCTGAACAAGGGAGAAGAATAATTGGGCCAGGGAGAGGGAGGATCTGACCCAGGGAAAGTGATGAGAGATGAGTTTTCAAGAGCTTCTTGAAGTTAGAGAGCGACGCCCCTGCTCTGATGGCATGTGGTAGCTCGTTCCACCATTGTGGTGTTTCAGATTAGAACAGCCGGGACTTAGATTGCTTTGTGTGTAGGCATGGCAGAGCCAGACGGCGTTTGTTGGAGGAGCGTAGTGGCCAAGAAGGAAAGTAAACATATTTGAGGTTGGATTATTTGTTGATCACTGGCTGCAATTTCATGTTGCTAATAAAGCGTTTACTTCTGTAATTCTGTCACTTGCATCTTTTTCGGCTGTGGCTCAGGAGGTACAGCGGGTTGGCTGTTAATCGGAAGGTCGGCAGTTCAATTCCTGGCTCCCCCAAGGCAGCATGTCGAAGTGTCCTTGGGCAAAACACTGAACCCTGAATTGCCTCTGGCGAATGTTCCGCCAGTGTATTAAAGTGTGTATGAATGTGAGTGAAAGGTGAATGCAGATGTAGTGTAAAAGCGCTTTGAGTGGTCGAAAAGACTAAAAAGGCGCTATACAAATACGGAGCATTTACATTCACATTTTCCTACTCTACATTTTATGAAGTAATGATGACTCATTCACTTTTACAGTTTGTTGCAAACATTTGACCCTCAAGCAAAAGCATATGGTGGTTTACAGCAAATGGAAACTGAATTACAAAAACAGTGGATTTACTGTGTCATACATTGTATGCAGGTAGAACTGAAACATGAAAAGTAATGCAGTTTTTGGGATGCCATCAACTGTTTGTTTTTAGAAAGTCATTGTGCTAAAGAAAAACTGCTAGTATATTGTTAGAATGATTTGATTTGGAGTCAGGTTTGCTGTGTTTTGATAGTTTTTTCAATTTTAAAATGTAGAGTTTGTGTTTAAAGAGCAAAATGTAGTTTTGAGCAGAAACTTTACTATTTGGCTAATTGAGTGAGGTAGGTGTGCTGCTGTGTTAAGAGTTTTGATAAAGTATCTTGAATTTAGGTAAATTCTTGTTAGCAATTGAAAAAAAATGTAATTCCTTTTGCACAAAACTGACACTACTATGGAATAGTTCATTGATTTCAAACAGTATGAACATTACTTGTATAAAAATATTATCAAATAATATCAAATACACTAATTTGTTTGATTTTATGAAAAGCTGTTTTGATTCTTTTGATCGGTGGACCCTGACAGACTAAAGGAATATAAATATTTAAGGAACAGACAGATTCGGACTTAACGAGCGCTTCAAAAGGTAAGAGGAGTTGGCACTTTTTTCTCTTGTACCATGCCGGTCACACCGGTAAATCTATATAAATTAGACTTTGGCTCGTTGTTTCCGTTTAAATGAACTGAACGATTGGATTGTGGAGAATCTAACATGTCTCATGTGTAGCATGTCCATACTGACATATTGCTCATAAGTTTAAACATTAATATTTGTATAAGTGATCTAAGCAGCTTAGAAGCAGCTGAAGTGGCCGACCCGCAGGGTTTAAGGGGTTGTATACATCCATAGAACGTCTATAAAAACCAGACCAGGCGTTTATTTGTCAGAATGTTTTCCCACACCAGGCCAGTAAATGAGGTAGGCGGCTAATTGGGACTCTGCTATTAATTCAAGTTTTATGGTAGTCAGCTCTAAGTGTTTCTTGATAGGTTTTACTTCCTGTTTTTGTCACTGATGATCTGGGTAGTGTCACCTGTGTGTAATTAGTTTCTCCCCCTACCTGTGTATTTAAGTGGTTGTCTGTCTTTCAGTTGTTGCCAGCTCATTGTTGATTTCATGCGTGTTGCTTTGGTGTTGATCCAGAGTTTCCAGTGTTTCTTCTTGCCTCTACTTCAGTTGGACCTTTGGATTTCTCACCCTTTTGTGTTTTGGATATTCATGCTTAGAGTTTTTGGACTCCACACACCATACCACCTGAAAGTTTAACTTCACCTTCTCACCAGTTTCATCACCGTGTCGGCGCTTGGATCCAAAACCTCCGTTTCCTGCGTTCAGCCCTTGAGCTGCACGTAACACTCCCTTTCTTTTTTTTCCCATTTCCCTCATTTTTTTCCTGTACTTATCTTCCCACTAGTCATTCATTTTAAATACAGTCGTCTCAATGATAACCCGCCTCTTCTTTGGTGATGATGGGACAACAACCGACTGGTGCAGTCAGGGCAGCACAGCATACCTCCACAATAGTCTCTCTCATCTGATTTAGTCTGAATCAGAAGTGAGATGAGGAAAACATGTGAGGGGAGAGATGACTCATTCAAATGGTGCCCATGTGCATAAAGGCCAAAGTAACGCTTCCAAGTGATGCACAAAGACTCGCACACTGCCGTCGAAGACATTACACAATGCATGCACAAGCTGCTAAAGGGGGGTCGGGAAGCTGCAAATTAAATCCCTGCAGGATTCCTCAATCTAGCAATGGAAAATGTCAAATATCCATGAAAATGCCTGCCTCAGGAGGTAACCAAGAGCCTCATCTGCATTGTCCTGATTTATAGAAAAGTGCGTGTGCATAAGTGTGTACAGTATGCATGTGTGTGAGTATCTGTGGTTGAGAAAGAGAAGGTGGGTTAGAGAGTGGTCATCTATCAGCCCCAGGACAGGTCTGTGGATGGTGATTATAGCAGGGGGGGGAGATCGGTTCTCCTGATTGATCTACCTCTCTCCTTTCGAGGTCAAAGTTCAAGAATGACCATTTTACACTGTTCACTGGCAAAAATCCACACACAGAGCCATAAATTTACTGAGTGTAGTCTATGTGTGTTTATTAGTACTGGTGCGTGTGTGTGTTGGTGTGTCAGGCTTTCTTTCGCCCAGATTTCCGGTGTGCTAAATAATTCAGCAACACTGCTCTCTGCTCTGGAAATATTAGATGAAATATTGAAATGTTGAAATTGCAACACAGAGCAGTGAAATCATGGCACAAACAAGAGGGGGGCAGAGACGAGATGACACAGAGAAGAGAGAGAGTGGGGGAGGGGAGAGATGAGAGAAAATACTTCTACCAATATCTATGTTCTCAAGTTGTCCTTTCTCCCGTAAAGAGGATAAAATAGGAATAGTGAGAAAATAATGCAAAACCTTATTGCTGGTTTGTGTACGCATACATTTGAATATGTAATGTGCAAACATGTGAATGGTGTTTACCATGCCGCCTCATTCTGGGCACCCTGTGAAAATGAGATGATGTATGAATACATTCTCCATGAACATAAATGAGTACAATGTGTTCTGATATTTCAGCTGTAGCTCTTAACGCTGTTAATTGTTTATAATGTTGTTCATTGCCGTTATGGATGTGCTTGGAATAATAAATAATAAATCATTATGTGAAATTGTATTTTTATCCCTTCTAGGTTGTAGCCCAAAGCAACATGCCGTTAGTGTTTTTGTGATGTAATACTTGTCAAAACTCTTGTTCGGGCTTTGCTCAAGTCTTCAAAGCATCATGGGGGATTTCAGGACGATTTGGGTGAAACTGTGAAGCTGCTCTCCCCTTTGATCTTCCTTTGCTCTGTCCTCATCAGTCTCTTTGTTTTCCCCCCTCTAAATCAGTCTCCAATCTCTTTGCCTGCCTCTCGTCTCCCACCCTCCATCCATCTCCTTCTCTCTTTTTCATGTTGGCATCTTGGAGTGGGCACCCCTGGCTGCGGAAACTGTCAGATAGCCAGGCGGCCCCCCCGGCCGTGCCTGGCATCATCATTTTTGCTTTTGACACATTCAACCTCAGGCAGTAACACTCACTCCGTGCCACTCGGCTTCCCTTAATCTCTCTCTGACTCCCAGCCTGCCCCAAATCTCTGTCTTTTAGCCCCCCCCCAAACCTTCTTTATCTCTCTTCCTCACCTGCTTTTATCTCCAGCTGCTGCCAGATGTTAGCCCCCTCTGCAATTTTGTCTGATCGTCCCTCCTCTCACCCCTGCAGAACTTTCTCCCTGCTATCAATCCTTTTAATCTCTCCTCCCTCCACCCCTGAAATAGACAAGTGCTTCACATTTACTTTACAATAACACTTATCTCCACCAGGTCCTCCGCCCCACCCCACCCTCATCCCCCCATTGCCCTCGTACCCTCTGATCAATAGCTCTCACATGGCAAACAAACAACAGCAGCAGCCAAACATTTGTCAGGCTACAGTGCACAGTGGTGTTTTCCCTAATGCAATGACTAATTGGATTTTGAAATTGATTTGGGTGTGGGTGGGGGGAATTGTCAAGGAGTTTGGAGAGAAGGCGGAGAAAACTGAGAGTGCTAGTGATGGATGCCTAGATGAAGCAGAGCCCGCAAGCCACTTCAGGCAGACAACTCAAGCTGCGCTTCTACGCTCGCTCATGATAAACTGATATGATGTTTACCTGTAAACTGTAAAGTTTTCCTGGAGGAAGTTTATTCTGGTCATCCCCCTATTCTCCCCTGTGATTAGCTTGGTGTATTCTTGTCGAGAGAACTAACTGAGATTAGTGATGCTTGAAAGTATAAACAGGTTTTACTGTTGTAGCCTGTCTAGGTGGAGTTAGTTTTACCTACTTTATATACAGTTAGGTAGTTTAGTCCAGCGGTTCCCAAGGGCTGGGCCACCTCTTGGGTCACACCTGGATAGTTGTGAGATGATTAATGGAAGAGGAAAGATGAAGAAACAGAAACAGTTCTGCTACACAAATGTGTCTTCATGTATTGACCTGTTCTGAGAAAACATGAAAAAGGGACCCTTTTAGGCACTGCATTTTTGTTAGGTTATCACAAACCAAAAGGGCAAAAACAATACCCAGTAACTGTAGCTCTCAGTTACAGTGTTTCTCTCTCTGAAATCTAGAGAAGAAGAATTGAAAAGTAGCAGAAAAAGAAAGCGTTGTGGTAACAGACAAAAATCAAGGCAATCAGTGGGTATGTGGGCGGATGTGAGGTTCTTGCCAAGAAGATCAGTTTTCAAGCAACCTTATTACACTGATGGGCTGAACGTGTGGATTTGGATTATAGTTATTGTTAAGGAGAACAATCTCCTTTTGGACGATGTAATTCTACTAACAATAGACACTGATTATACCTAACACTTCTCTCTGTGATTTGAGTGTGTGTCGGGGTGTGTGTGTGCCTGTGTGAGATGCAGATTGAGAAAAGTGTGTGTCTGCCATGTTTATAAAACATGCGCTTGTACCAGGTGAGGTGTGTGTGCAAGGCCGAGTTTCCTGCAGGTTTGTTACTGACAGAACTTGGACACGATCCATGACCTTTCACTACTGGTGAGAGTCATGGGTGGGACTTGGGGGGTTGTTGTCATTGTGGCAGTTACCACGGTGGTGATGTGATGTTCACAGCTATCTATGGATGCCCAGATTCACACCACCCGCCGAGGGGCAAGTGGCTTGGCACAACTCGGCCTCGTATCAGACCTGGCACCGAAGCAGTCGAGTGGACATGGCACGCTGGGGGCTGCCAAAGAGGCTTAAGCTGTGTGTGGGTGTATGTGTGTGTGTTCAAAGCTTGGAAGCAGTTTGTGCACCCAGAGGAGATCAAAAAAAAGGCTGATCAGTGTTAAATAAAACAGACTATTCTAACATGGAAACCTCAAACAACTGGCTGCCTGTTCTGTAGTTCTGGGTTCATTTTATTTTAACTGCTGTGGGAGAATATGAGTCTGATCGTAGTTAAAATAAACGACAATTTCAGATTACACCAGTACAATCCGATTCCCAGTATGTGTTTCTCCAAGTGAACATTGTAGAATCAAAATAACATGGCTTAACAAAACTTGCCCATAGGTACTTTTCAGATTCTAAAAGTCAACCATGTTTTTTCTTTTCTGTTCATGATGAAACTGAGTTTGGTGTTTTTCCAGCTCCACCTCCGCTGACTGACAGCCCTGGAGTATGTGTGCGCATCTGCGTGTCTGCTTGTACATTTTATCTTGATTTCTTTTCTTCTCTGTGCTTAGCAACCAAGAGCTGTCTCCATGTCTATCTGCGCAGGGTGAATGACTCCATGATCTCCTGGAGTCCGTCTTGCAGGTGGCCCTCTGGGCTCACCTATCATCGCCTGCTCAAGCCAAACCCAAACAGTGTTTTTAACAAGTTTCATCTACCCATCCCAACCGTTCCCATCTTCACCCGTTTGTGAATTCGCCGTCACGCAGCAACTCACTGCACACAAAAAACCTGTCAGAAAGACACACACACGAGCAATTCTGGAAAACAAAATTTTCTACCCATCCCTTGAGTGCACGCTTCAATACAACGCAATCTGATCCAGATCACACACAAACAAGCTATCCATCTTTATCACTTATACAAGCAAAAATCCATGTACACATAAACAAGAAACATTCATGCAGTGACAGAGAGATAAATAAATGTTGGGAATAAAATAAATAAATCGAAATGAACAACATGCTCAGATTGGAGATAATGTCCAACACCTCGCTCCTTATCTCCCACCTTGCCTGTAAAGAAACACATGGGCTGAAAATCCAAATGGGGGTGTGGGTGGAGGAAAAAAGAACAGGAGATAGGGAGATCCAGGTTTAGGGGGTCACACAGGTTGTATCCACTCACTTTTCTTATCATGTGCCATATTAAAGCTGTTTTTCTACCCTTTCTCTCCCTGCTTCCTCCCTCCTCCTCGTGCTCAAGCAATCGTGGGCTTCTTGTCAGAGCAAAATTGCAACTCGCCGATGAGATGCCAGATAAATGGGTGCGTCGGGAGTGTGTTGTCATCTACTCTTCCCACTGCAGCCCATAATGAACAATGCGCGAGTGTGTACGGTGTGTATGGGAAAGCGGAGGGGATAATTATAAATGTTTGCAGAAGGGATTATGGTATCCGATGGAAGAGTGAGCAGAGATAGCGGAAAAAACAAGTTCTCAAGGGTGCACAGCTAAGAGGGCATAACCAGTGACATTTACCTTAACCTGGGTGAACTGTCAGCTATAGATACAACAGTGAAATGATGATAATATTGACTGTCTGTCTAGCTACAGAGAATGTCATTTACAGCTGGGACACTACAGCAGGGAGCAGACTACTCTTAGCTGTTCAATGTCAAGGACACCAAATTGTGATGTAAATTAATATTAGCCGATGCATAACTGCATCAAAAGATGAAGGCTTGTTAAATAATGCAGATCATAAAGTGATTTAAAGTCCTATTAACAGGCAGAGCCACTGCAGTTCACATTGCTACCTCGCTGCTTTGATTCCCATCAGGCCACTGGGGCCAGCCATCACTGTCATTTCCCTTATGAAGGGTAATGGGATCAACCATTTGACCTTTTTTCATTCATTGTACCTTTATTAGCATCCATGGCATCCAGCCATATCCTCATACTTGGAAAAGACTGATCTTCTCTCATACAGAGCGGGATGGGTTGAACTTATATTAAGAGAGCTTCAGCTTGGATTTATCGACTTGTTTTGCCTGATATCAGCTAAGCATGAATTGGCAGAAGTGTCATAAAACCAGTTAATACTGGTTCATTTTTCTTATTTTGAGTCATGGTGTTGTTCTTTGCTGCTCTGCCATGTGTTATATGATCCTGACTTGGGCCCTGTTTCACAGTATCAATTGAATTAAGAGCTTTCTAGGAGTTTCTATGAACACTAGAAATGGGCCCGTTACCAGTTTCAAGTTATCCCGCGGTAGGAAAAGCTGAGGCTTCAAAATCACTAAAATTTTCTGTTATACCGTCTCGTCAAAAACAGAAAGTGCAGGAATCCCGCAGATGTGTACAGTGTAGAGTCATACGACCCCTCCCACTCAGGGCCGTTTGAAGGAATTTGGGGGCCCCAAGCAAAATGGACATGGAGGCCCCCCCCCCAACCCCCCCGTAGACACGCACGCAAAGCCTACAGGAACCACAGCATAGCCATACAGTTAAAGTTCACCCA